>OY757262.1:13392427-13497213 GCA_963584085.1 Pyrausta aurata | reverse complement strand
GAGTTCCAGGTCTAGATGGATATAGGTCAGATAGCTTACGTCCTAAACTGTTAGAATCCGAGGAGTTTCGGCTCCCTGGTGGTCTACCTGAATTATTGAGACTTTTTCAAAGAAAATAACGTTTTTTCACTACTTACCTGTCTTCAAGTATGCTCTGCTGATATGCTGTTGAGAGTTCTAGGTCTAGATGGATACATTTTAGATGGATTTTGTCCTAAACTGTTAGAATCCGAGGAGTTCTAGCTTCCTAGTTGTCTATCTGAATTATTGAGATTTTTTCAAAGAAATTAACGTTTTTTCACTACTTACATGTCTTCACCTATGATCTGCTGATATGCTGTTGAGAGTTCCAGGTCTAGATGGATATAGGTCAGATAGCTTACGTCCTAAAATGTTAGAATCCGAGGAGTTTTGGCTCCCTGGTGGTCTACCTGAATTATTGAGATTTTTTCAAAGAAAATAACGTTTTTTCACTACTTACCTGTCTTCAAGTATGCTCTGCTGATATGCTGTTGAGAGTTCCAGGTCTAGATAGATATAAATATAATAGCTTACGTCTTAAACTGTTAGAATCCTAGGAGTTATGGCTTTCTGGTGATCTACCTGAATAATTGAGATGATTTAAAAAAAAAAACGTTTTTTCACTACTTACCTGTCTTCAAGTATGCTCTGCTGATATGCTGTTGAGAGTTCTAGGTCTAGATGGATATATTTTAGATAGATTACGTCCTGAACTGTAAGAATCCGAGGAGTTCCAGCTTCCTGGTGGTCTACCTGAATTATTGAGATTTTTTCAAAGAAAATAACGTTTTTTCACTACTTACCTGTCTTCACCTATGATCTGCTGATATGCTGTTGAGAGTTCCAGATCTAGATGACTATACGTAGAATAGCTTTCGTCCTAAACTGTTAGAATCTGAGGA
Organism: Pyrausta aurata; assembly: GCA_963584085.1. Classification (NCBI taxonomy): domain Eukaryota; kingdom Metazoa; phylum Arthropoda; class Insecta; order Lepidoptera; family Crambidae; genus Pyrausta; species Pyrausta aurata. Next base: position 13,496,290 of record OY757262.1, on the reverse strand, counting down.
GTCCTGGCTTCCTGGTGGTCTACCTGAATTATTGAGATTTTTTCAAAGAAAATAACGTTTTTTCACTACTTACCTGTCTTCAAGTATGCTCTGCTGATATGCTGTTGAGAGTTCCAGGTCTAGATAGATATAAATATAATAGCTTACGTCTTAAACTGTTAGAATCCTAGGAGTTATGGCTTTCTGGTGATCTACCTGAATAATTGAGATGATTTAAAAAAAAAAAACGTTTTTTCACTACTTACCTGTCTTCAAGTATGCTCTGCTGATATGCTGTTGAGAGTTCTAGGTCTAGATGGATATATTTTAGATAGATTACGTCCTGAACTGTAAGAATCCGAGGAGTTCCAGCTTCCTGGTGGTCTACCTGAATTATTGAGATTTTTTCAAAGAAAATAACGTTTTTTCACTACTTACCTGTCTTCAAGTATGCTCTGCTGATATGCTGTTGAGAGTTCTAGGTCTAGATGGATATAGGTAGGATAGCTTTTGTCCTAAACTGTTAGAATCTGAGGAGTTCCGGCTTCCTGGTGGTCTACCTGAATTATTGAGATTTTTTCAAAGAAAATAACGTTTTTTCACTACTTACCTGTCTTCAAGTATGCTCTGCTGATATGCTGTTGAGAGTTCTAGGTCTAGATGGATATATTTTAGATAGATTACGTCCTGAACTGTTAGAATCCGAGGAGATCTAGCTTCCTGGTGGTCTACCTGAATTATTGTGATTTTTTCAAAGAAAATAACGTTTTTTCACTACTTACATGTCTTCAAGTATGATCTGCTGATATGCTCATGAGAGTTCCAGCTCTAGATGGATATATTTTAGATAGATTACGTCCTTAACTGTTAGAATTCGAGTTCCAGCTCCCTGGTGGTCTACCTGAATTATTGAGATTTTTTCAAAGAAAATAACGTTTTTTCACTACTTACCTGTCTTCACCTATGATCTGCTGATATGCTGTTGAGAGTTCTAGGTCTAGATGGATATATTTTTGATAGATTACGTCCTGAACTAATAGAATCCGAGGAGTTCCGGCTCCCTGGTGGTCTACCTGAATTATTGAGATTTTTTCAAAGAAAATAACGTTTTTTCACTACTTACCTGTCTTCACCTATGATCTGCTGATATGCTGTTGAGAGTTCCAGGTCTAGATGGATATACGTAGGATAGTTTACGTCCTTAACTATTAGAATCCGAGGAGTTTCAGCTTCCTGGTGGTCTACCTGAATTATTGAGATTTTTTCAAAGAAAATAACGTTTTTTCACTACTTACCTGTCTTCAAGTATGCTCTGCTGATATGCTGTTGAGAGTTCTAGGTCTAGATGGATATAGGTAGGATAGCTTTTGTCCTAAACTGTTAGAATCTGAGGAGTTCCGGCTTCCTGGTGGTCTACCTGAATTATTGAGATTTTTTCAAAGAAAATAACGTTTTTTCACTACTTACCTGTCTTCAAGTATGCTCTGCTGATATGCTGTTGAGAGTTCTAGGTCTAGATGGATATATTTTAGATAGATTACGTCCTGAACTGTTAGAATCCGAGGAGATCTAGCTTCCTGGTGGTCTACCTGAATTATTGTGATTTTTTCAAAGAAAATAACGTTTTTTCACTACTTACATGTCTTCAAGTATGATCTGCTGATATGCTGTTGAGAGTTCCAGCTCTAGATAGATATATTTTAGATAGATTACGTCCTTAACTGTTAGAATTCGAGTTCCAGCTCCCTGGTGGTCTACCTGAATTATTGAGATTTTTTCAAAGAAAATAACGTTTTTTCACTACTTACCTGTCTTCACCTATGATCTGCTGATATGCTGTTGAGAGTTCTAGGTCTAGATGGATATATTTTTGATAGATTACGTCCTGAACTAATAGAATCCGAGGAGTTCCGGCTCCCTGGTGGTCTACCTGAATTATTGAGATTTTTTCAAAGAAAATAACGTTTTTTCACTACTTACCTGTCTTCACCTATGATCTGCTGATATGCTGTTGAGAGTTCCAGGTCTAGATGGATATACGTAGGATAGTTTACGTCCTTAACTATTAGAATCCGAGGAGTTTCAGCTTCCTGGTGGTCTACCTGAATTATTGAGATTTTTTCAAAGAAAATAACGTTTTTTCACTACTTACCTGTCTTCAAGTATGCTCTGCTGATATGCTGTTGAGAGTTCCAGGTCTAGATGGATATAGGTAGGATAGCTTACGTCCTAAACTGTTAGAATCTGAGGAGTTCCGGCTTCCTGGTGGTCTACCTGAATTATTGAGATTTTTTCAAAGAAAATAACGTTTTTTCACTACTTACCTGTCTTCACCTATGATCTGCTGATATGCTGTTGAGAGTTCCAGGTCTAGATGGATAAATTTTAGATAGATTACGTCCTGAACTAGAAGAATCTGAGGAGTTCTGGCTCCCTGGTGGTCTACCTGAATTATTGAGATTTTTTCAAAGAAAATAACGTTTTTTCACTACTTACCTGTCTTCACCTATGATCTGCTGATATGCTGTTGAGAGTTCCAGGTCTAGTTCCAGCTTCCTGGTGGTCTACCTGAATAATTGAGATTATTTAAAAAAAATAACGTTTTTTCACTACTTACCTGTCTTCAAGTATGCTCTGCTGATATGCTGTTGAGAGTTCCAGGTCTAGATGGATATAGGTAGGATAGCTTACGTCCTAAACTGTTAGAATCTGAGGAGTTCCGGCTTCCTGGTGGTCTACCTGAATTATTGAGATTTTTTCAAAGAAAATAACGTTTTTTCACTACTTACCTGTCTTCTAGTATGCTCTGCTGATATGCTGTTGAGAGTTCTAGGTCTAGATGGATATATTTTAGATAGATTACGTCCTGAACTGTTAGAATCCGAGGAGTTCTAGCTTCCTGGTGGTCTACCTGAATTATTGAGATTTTTTCAAAGAAAATAACGTTTTTTCACTACTTACATGTCTTCAAGTATGATCTGCTGATATGCTGTTGAGAGTTCCAGGTCTAGATGGATATTGGTAGGATAGCTTACGTCCTAAACTGTTAGAATCCGAGGAGTTCCAGCTTCCTGGTGGTCTACCTGAATAATTGAGATTATTTAAATAAAAATAACGTTTTTTCACTACTTACCTGTCTTCAAGTATGCTCTGCTGATATGCTGTTGAGAGTTTTTAGGTCTAGATGGATATAGATAGGATAGCTTACGTCTTAAACTGTTAGAATCCGAGGAGTTCCAGCTTCCTGGTGGTCTACCTGAATAATTGAGATTATTTTAAAAAAAATAACGTTTTTTCACTACTTACCTGTCTTCTAGTATGCTCTGCTGATATGCTGTTGAGAGTTCTAGGTCTAGATGGATAAAGGTAGGATAGCTTACGTCCTAAACTGTTAGAATCCGAGGAGTTCCAGCTTCTTGGTGGTCTACCTGAATTATTGAGATTTTTTCAATGAAAATAACGTTTTTTCACTACTTACCTGTCTTCACCTACGATCTGCTGATATGCTGTTAAGAGTTTTAGGTCTTTATGGAACTGTTTGAGATAGCTTATTCATCAGGCTACTTGATTTTATCATTTACATTATATGGTTTTGCTTCGTTTTTTTCTATATGCGTTATTCCGACAGTAACATTTTTTTTTTTTGAAAAAAATAATTTCTTATTTAATTCAATACTTGCTATTGGATACCAGAACTATTCATTTTGAGTATGAGGAACTCTTTTGTATGTTTTTTGAAGTATTCTGGCATAGTTTCATATAATTTCTACAAAAGTGCTCTGCTACCGGAAGTTAGCAGAGCATTACAGCCACATGCTTTTTTGTGGGTTTTAACGCCAGAACTATGTGTAAAAATTATCAGGAACTATAGAACTCTTGTGCATGCGAACAGAACTCCAATTTTTTTATGCTCTGCCAGACTTTGCTCTGCTAAGTTCACAGACATCAGGTATTCGTTGCACATCCTTGCTTTGATGGTAAGTAGATGGTATATGTTCTGTAAACCTGTATGTATATTATCTATAGGCAGAGTCAGCTCATTTGATATTTGGCTTGCTATGATGCTGAGCTCGCTTCTGAGTTGTTCCGGTGATAAAAGATGATAGTTAAATCTTCCGTGATAGATATCTGTGATCGTATCCAAAAGTGATTCTTGTATGTTTCGAAGTTAATTTATCATGTTACTTGCAGCAACAGCGGTGAGTGTAATGTAATTTGATTGCGAAATGTTGTTCACCTCTGCGTTTAATATGTTGACGGCTTTTTCTACTTTTAGTAGGTGTTTGTTTACTAATTTGTATTGCTTATTTATGGCGTCCTCGCTTCTTTTAAGTAAATTGTATTCTGCTTCGACAATCGATGTTTGATTGCGCCATAAAGTTGCTAAATGTTGCTGATTATCTTGTATGAGCGTAATATCTTTCTGATACTGTTCGGCAAACTTCTCGTCTAGGACGCCGAACAATGTGTTTGCTACAGAGCCGACAGCATTGATGAGACCACGCCTCCTTCGCGAGCGCGTGCTTGCATGTTGCGTCATCAACATCGTGTTGTAGTGCTGAAGTTCGTCATAACTGTGACGTAGTTGCCAAAGTATGACGTCACATTGAACTTGTTCGTTTAGTTTCTTGCAAGTTTCGTCCAAATGATTAAAATACATTTCGAAATTTTTCATGCCTTGCCAGTAGGGTTCCATCTTGTAATATACCACTACTGTCCAGTCGTCTCTTATAACTTGCATATTTGCGACCTTGTCGAAATAAATGCCTTGGTTAGATCTCAGCGAAGTGTTGATATAGTTGCATGATGAAGTGGTAAGTATACTCATGAAATATAATATAGCCAATGCTAGCGACTTGAAGTCAAAGCGATGTTTCTTCGTGTGTTTCATGTCAATTCGCGGTAAGTCAGATGTACTTGCTGTGTTTGTTTGTTGGCGGTCGATATTTGAACTTTGATTGACAGGTAGTAGCGATAGTTTTACGACTGGTCGCTTCAGATAACCGTTCTTAGTTTTCAGCGTGACCACTCGTACATTCCCATCGGTTCCTGGGTGAAGTTTATCGACTCGTCCCATCGCCCACCGTCCTGCTGGCAGGTTGTCTTCGTGTATGATAACGAGATCATTAACTTTGATGTTTTCTTGATTTTTCATCCACTTGCTTCGTGTAGTTAACTGACTGAGGTATTCTGCACGCCATCTTTTCCAGATATCATTGTAAATCTTTTGACATAGATACCATCTTGTTCTCAAATCTTGCTCAGTATCAAACAAAGATAGCACAGGTCCGCTTGCTAGGAAGTGCGATGGAGTGAGGCAATCTAGATCTTCCGGGTCTTCAGTGAGAGCACACAAAGGTCTTGAGTTTAAACATCCTTCTAGTTGGTATAGGATAGTGGTGAATTCTTCGTAAGTCAGCTTTTGCTCGCCGACTACGCGTTTGAGATGGTATTTCAAACTTTTCACTGCGCTCTCCCACAAACCACCTACTGAAGGCCAGGAAGGTGCATTAAAATGCCACTGTATGTTCATTTCGATGATTTCTTGCATAAATCCACTGTTATTTTCGTTAATGATAGCTTGCAACATCTAATATTCTTGCTGTATGACATTACTTGCTCCAAGAAAGTTAGTGTCATTATCACTGTAAATGTGATGCGGCTTTCCTCGTCTAGCAGCCATTCTTTTAAGAGCTGCTAAGAAAGATGATGTGGTCAGGTCCGATACAAGCTCTAGGTGTATCGCCTTTGTTGCCATGCATACAAAAACTGCTACATAGCCTTTCGTGCACTTGATGCCCCGCCCTTTGCTGCTTTTTATCATGATGTGACCAGTAAAGTCAACTCCCGTGTTATAAAATGGGCGAGATGGGTTACTTCTAGCTTGTGGTAAGTCACCCATTATCTGATGTTGTTTGGATGTGTCGTAACGCCTGCATTTTACACATTGACGTAGACGCTTCTTGACGGCTCTGTTGCCTCCGACAATCCAATACCGTTGACGCAGAAATGAAGCTGTTAGGCGTGCTCCTGCGTGGTAAGTAAGAGCGTGAGCTTCATCTATCAATAGGTTTGTAAGCGGGCTTGAGTGAGGAATAATCATTGGATGTTTCATATCTTGGCTTATTTCTGCATTTCTCAACCTTCCACCGACTCGGAGAATACCGTCTTGATCGAGTTGGGGATTTAGGTTCAATATCTTGCTCTTAGAAGTGACGGCGCTACTTGCTTTCAGGTCGTCTAATTCTTTTGAAAAGTACTCTTGCTGTACATGCTTGATTATTCTCAATTTAGAAGTTCTAATCTCATCCAAAGTAAGATATGATGGTAATTTTTTCTTGTCATGTAATGTTGATTTAAATCGATATATCCATGCTAAGATATGGACGATTTTCGTAAGCTTGCTATACTTTGTTATAATTTCATTGATAATGCTCATATTGCTGTCTTGAAATGTGCTTGTGTTAACTTGCTTTTCTTGTTTTAGTTCTTCTTTAGTTTCGTAAATGACTTGCTCGATTTTATCTTCGTACGAGGTCAGCCAGCTTGGACCTTGCCACCAAATAGTATGTTTCTCCAATTGTGTTGCAGTCAGACCTCTGCTCGCGCAGTCAGCTGGGTTATCTTGAGATTTGACGTATCGCCACTCGCATCCAGGCAATATCTCGGTCACTTGCTTGACCCTGTTGGCCACGAAAGTTTTCCACTTGTTAGGATCACCTCGCAGCCACCCCAGTACTGCTGTTGAGTCAGTCCAGCCGAAAGACTTCGTTTTATAATTTGGTAGGCTCTGTTTAACTTTATTCATCAGCTGTGATAATAACACGGCGCCACATAATTCCAATCGAGGCAACGTGACCGTTTTGCTGACCGGAACTAGTCTCGTTTTTCCAGCGACCAGAACCACTGTACTTTGGTCTCCTCTGACGATTTTGCAATAAATGACGCACGCGTATGCCTTCGTCGATGCGTCGCAAAATCCATGTAGTTCAATGAAATCGTTTTCTTGAGTTTCGAGCCATCTTTGAACTTTAATTTTGTTGATGTTTTTTATGTCATCTTTTATTTGCTGCCACTCTAACTTGATTTTATATGGAAGCTCGTCATTCCATTCGATGTTTGATACCCATGTTGATTGAAATAATATTTTCAGCTTCGTTGTTACGGGTGAAAGCCATCCCAGGGGATCAAAGATAGTTGAGATAGCAGATAGTAATGTTCGTTTCGTTGTTGTTGAATCGTTTGCTTGTATCTTTGACTCGAAGGTGAAATTGTCTTCTTGTGGATTCCATCGTAGGCCTAAAGCCTTTGTGGACTCCATTCCACGAAAGTCGAAACTTTCTTGCTTGTTTGTGTCATCCATTAAATCTAGTACATTTGATGACCATTTTCTCAGATTAAACCCGCCTGATTTGAGTAGCTTCGTGAGGTCATTTTAAAGTTGTAATGCTGAAGATATGTTATGGCTTCCGTGAATTAGGTCATCCATGTAGAAACAGTCTTTTAATACTTCGATTGCTTCGTTTTCTTGATAATTATGCTTTTCGTCCTCTGCTAATTGCTTCAGCGTCATCATTGCCAAAAATGGCGCGGCTTTGGTGCCATATGTGACTGTAGTCAATTGGAATTCTTGAATAGGTTTTGTTGGACTGTCTCGCCATACAATCTTGTGATACTGTTGGTCTGTTTCACTCAACCAAATTTGCCGAAACATTTTTTCTATATCGGCCGTGTATGCATACTTATACTGTCGCCATTTCAGAATTAAGAACTGAAGGTCTTGTTGTAAGTTTGGACCCCTATACATAAGGTCATTAAGGCTCATTCCAGTTGATGTCTTTGCCGATGCATTGAAGACGACTCTTAGTTTTGTTGTTTTTGATTCAGCTCGTAGTACACAGTGGTGCGGTAAAAAGTAGTCCGGTCTCGTGTTTCCGGTGGCCGGCGCCATGTGACCCGATGCTAGGTATTCGTCGATAAACGTTTTATAATTTGATGCGGTGTCATGTTGCTTTGTAAATTTATTTTCTAATTGCATAAACTGCGCAATGGCCTTGTTTTTTGATGTTCCCAATTCTTGCTTGAAGTTCGGTTTAAATGGAATTTTTACTTCATATCTCCCATCTTCTCGTCGAATAGTTGATGACTTGTAGTAATCCATGCATGCTTGATCTTCACTTGATAGGACCGATTCTTGTGTAATGTCTTCAATTTGCCAAAACTGTTGAATGTCTTCGATATTTTTTAATAACACGTTGCATTGTAGTGCAGTAGAATTAGCGCTTCCGCTTAATATCCACCCAAAGCGAGTTTGTTGTGCGATTGGTGTTTGCTGGTTTTCTCTGCAGATGCCATCCAAAATAATGTTTGAGTACACTTCAGCGCCCAGCAGGAGGTCTACCGGACGACTAATGTAGAATTCAGGGTCTGCTAGTTGTATACCTTCCAGGAATGCCCACGATGGTCTTGCTAATGTATGGCTCGGAAGGTTGTTTATCAAGGTTGTCATTATAAGTACATCAGTGTTTAATGAGTACTCGTTGTTAGTCGACTTGATAGTTATGTTTGCTATTCCTTTGCAGTTGTTTTCTTTTGCTCCAATTCCAGTTATGACACCTTTACATTGACGTCTTTGTAGTGAAAGAAGTTGTGCTGCTTTTTCGGTTATAATAGATGTTTGCGATCCTTGGTCTAGAAGTGCTCGCAGATTATAACACTGCCCATTGGCGGCTTGAACTTGTACGATCGCAGTAGCTAGTAATATCTCTGATGATTCTTGACCTTGAGATTGCGTTATTGTTGACAAGTTACTGCAGTTAACCATTCTTGATGTGTTCGGACGATTCAAATTATTTTGTGTTGTGAATGCTTCGTGCAGAATAGTGTTGTGTAGACCTTGACACTCACGACAGCGCTTGCTTGATGTACACTTCCCATTATGATGAAATAAGCAATTAGTGCACATCTTGAGTCTTGCTATCGTGTTGAGTTTTTGTTGTGGTGACATCGCGATGAATGTGTCACAAAAATATATTCCATGATCGTTGTTGCAGAGAGGGCACTTGATAGCTCGAAATTGGTTGTAATTTGTCTTTGTTGGTTCTGCTCTGTTGTTTGAATAAACTTGAAATCTTGATTTATTTTGCCTTGCTGCAGGTTGATATGTTTGTGGTCGTGTGGTTGTTTGCTCTTGCTTGCGACGTGAAGACTCCATTGCAGTGAACTTGCATTCTACGAAGTTCAGGAAGTCTGATAGTGTTGGTAGTTCTCGTGGTTGTTCTAGACATTCGTTATAGTCGTTGAATGATTCATTATCTAGTTTTTGTGAGAGTAGGTGTACTAGCAATGGGTCCCAGGTACTAATGTCAATACCTAGGTTTTTCACGGCATTTAGTGTTTCAAGGGCCGTGTCATGAAGGCGCTTGAGTTGATTCAATGATTGCTGCTGCATGGTAGGGATCGACAGTAAGTTGTTAATGTGCGAGGTGAAAATGAGCTTCTTGTTATTATAACGATGGTTAAGTATTTCCCAGCATACGGTGTAGTTTTCAGAACTAATAGGTAGATGTTGTAACAGTCTTTCTGCTTCTCCTCGTACCTTGCCCTTGAGAAATTGCATCTTCTGAGCATTCGATAGCGAGGGATTGTTGTGAATTGTTTCATTGAATAAGTCTTTGAAGGATGTCCACTGATGATAACTTCCACCGAATGTAGGTATGTCCATCTGTGGCGTTGATTTTTCTCTGTGAGATACGGACCATAGCTTGCTGTTAATGGACCGTTTGATGTTGTTATACATTTGCTCATAAGAGAAAAATGCTCTTTCATAATCGTTGTTTGTGGTACCTTGAGTTTCACTGTCTATCTCCCAATGCAGCTTGACAATAGCAGACCACCTTATTTGCAGCGTATGAAGTATATCTTCGAGCTCCCATTTCTCTGACATGGTATCTGGGTTAATGCTTGTAGCTGATCGATGAAACGCTCTGAAGTTACTTGCTTGCTTTTTAAGTAAATCTTCAGTTTTGCTGTTAGTGCCTCGTGACTCCTTAGACACCGATGGAGATGCAGAGGTTTGTGGAGCTGCGTAGGTTGAAGGGTGTCCAAGCAGTGTTGCAGGCTTTAACTTACTAGGAGTCGGCGGCCTTGCTTCCGCCGTTGACTCGTATGTTTGAAGGGTCGTCTTGATTTTTTCATAATTAGCTTTAGTTATATCGTACTGATTTTCAGTGAAATATGAATGAGACTTGTCTTGAAATGCCCACAGTTGAAGATAGTTGTTGTTAAATTCCATCCAATAGCTTTCCAGGGTTTTTATTCTACGATTGATGTAATCAGTAGTTTTTCTTTCAGGCCCATCCTTTTTGAAATTCGTCAGTATTTTTCCGATTTCTTCGATGAGCTGTTGTTGATTGGCAAGGAGATTTTCCATTGTTGCCATAGTTATTCGTACTTGCTTGCTAAATTACTTGAAATTAATTATGTACCTTACTTGCTTAAATGTTTTACAGTTGGCTTGCTTGCTTACTTGTAGTTTTCCTTGCTAACTTGCTTGCTGAAATGTTCACTAACTTGCTTATTTTCTTGCTAACTTGCTTGATAACTTGCTCATTTCCTTGATAACTTGCTGATTTCCTTGATAACTTGCTTGTTTAAATTTGCTTGATTACTTGCTTGCTTAAATTTGCTTGCTGACTTGCTTGCTTACTTGCTGGTTCTCAATGTCGTTGCAGTCCCGAGCACAGATGTGCGCCTTCTCAATTCTGTTGGTGAGACCCGCTGGTGGGAGGCCAACGAACCGATTCGCTCTATGCACGAGATTCACAAAAACACTGAGCCTTTTCGAAGGACCATAAGATGTACGGTCTGCTAACCGCACACCTTTTTCTTGATATGCTGGTGGTGAGAGTAAATCCAAACTCCTTGTTGAGTACACGAGATTTATTGTCACACAAATATTACAAATAATAAATGCTATGAGCCGCGGCCGTCTTGCTAGGCACACAATGCGAACTAACTATAAAAGTAAAAGTAAATATTAAAGTAACGAAATGAGGTCAGCCGCGCATAGTAACTTTAATGCTGATGAAGGGCAATGTACGTTTGTTAGTTTGATTTAGTTCTAAAGATCGTTAGCTGCTTGTTTACTATAAAGTTTAAGAGCATGTTTTTCAAAATCAGTCGCAAATAAAAATACATTGAAGACAGACGTTCGTTTCCTTGTACGAGATACACGCAATCAAAAATCATCCTAACTGCATTCATCATATGGTCGACAACGAGCCGGATACGTACCTGTTTACAACTTGGATGCATCGAGCGAGAACAAAAGGACCCCGCATTCCACAGCGATAAGGAACGCTTTGAAAGAAACTTATTCGTATTCAAGATATTATGAAGTGAATAATTGGAAATTATGAACTCGTGTTATTGATATTCGTGAAAAAACATTGCATAAAAAACATATTCGACTAAAAGTGAAGTGTAAAGTGACGAACTATGGCTACATTAGATCAAATTGAGAACATTTTAGAAAATACTACGGAATTACTTAGAAAAACACAAATAAACTTAAAGAAGTGTCCTAAATCAAGACTAACTAAGGGTTACATACAGACTCGTATTCAGTGCATTGAGGAATACTGGCACAATTACAAGCAAGCTCACAATGAATTGGTGAAAATGACAACCAGAGAACAACGCGGTACCATGCCTTATTTTTTGAAGGAAGATTATTATGTTCAAGAGGACTTGTTCTTATCGATGATCGCTGACTTGAAAGATTTACTCTTAGTTACTACGCCAAGTTCACCACATAAGGCAGCCGCTACCAGTGAACAAGTGAAGCTGCCGTGTATACAATTGCCCGTGTTTTCCGGAAGTTATGAAGAATGGCCCACGTTCAATGATCTTTTTGTCGCCTTAGTCCACAACAACGAGTCACTTACCAACGTTCAGAAGCTTCATTATCTCAAGACAAGTATCAACGGTGAAGCAGCGGCATTATTAAAACACATACAAGTAACAGACACAAATTATGAACAATCATGGACAATACTGAAGGCAAGATTTGGCAACAAACGATTGATAGTGAATTCCTTATTGAAGCGTTTATTTGCACAAAAGAAATGTACGTCACAGACTTCTTCTCAACTGAAGAATCTGCTAGATACTACCAACGAAATCATGAACAGTTTACAAAATCTTGGCGTGTCAACAGATTCTTGGGATCCAATAATCATTTTTCTGATAGTTCAGAAGCTGGACCCAGAGTCACATAAAGAGTGGGAACAAACTGCTTACACTGAAAACAAGGAAGAACTATCAAAGTGGAGTGAATTGAAGAAATTCCTTGAATCGAAGTTTCAAACATTAGAACTTGTGACATCGCCGCCAGTATCCAGGGTGACGGGTCGAGATCGAGTTTTTCATGTGTCTACGAACGAAAAATGCTGCGTCATGTGTAAAGACAATCACACTTTATGCCATTGTAAAACCTTTTCGAAAATGCAACCTTCTGAACGAAGTCAATATGTACAAGAAAACAGACTCTGCTTCAACTGCTTGACCTCAGGGCATTCGGCGTTCAAGTGTCGTGTGCCAATGTCCTGCCGTATATGCAAAAGGCGTCATCACACTCTTCTTCACCAACAAAACAATACAAATGCATCGGCTGTGTCTACGTCATCAGAATACGTGCAACCGACATCATCTCAAGTTAAAGCGACGGTAGAAGAGAAAGCGGTTCATACTACAATGGCGTCTGCAAGCGAAGATGGGCGTACAATCAGTCTACTAGCAACAGCAGTTGTGATAATAAGAGGAGACAACGGGCATGCAACTGTTCTCAAAGCGCTCATCGATTCAGGGTCGCAAGCTTGTTTTATTAGCGAGAAAGCTGCTCAAGCACTCAAATTAGAACGCAAGCAAGTAAATCTTATAGTTACGGGAATGGATTCAATGAAGGTACCAGTCAAGCACGAAGTCAAATTTAAAGTCTTATCGCGATGGGAATCTAATTTTGAGTTACCTATACAAGCCTACGTGATGTCAAAGCATTTAACAACAAACTTACCTTCAAACACGAAATTTCCCGATGAATGGACACACTTAAGAGGCCTCAATTTAGCAGATCCAAATTTTAATGCTTCTGGAACCATGGATTTGCTGTTGGGTGTAGAAGAATCTTCAAAAATATTACAACACGGACTTGTCAAAGGTCCCCCGGGTACTCCTTGTGCACAAAAAACCAACCTAGGGTGGATCGTGATGGGAGGTATCAACTTAAAGCTTAATACTCGTGAGAAGTCCTTGGTGGCCATTACACAAGAAAACAACATAGAAGATTTACTCAAAGTTATGTGGGAGATAGAAACTGATACAAAAAGAAGTCTAACCAAACAAGAGCAGCTATGCGAAGACATTTATGAAAAAACACACACGAGAAATGAAACGGGAAGATACGTCGTCAAATTACCATTCAAAACAGGACACCCAAGATCAACTGAAGGACAAACAAGAGAGATAGCGTTAAAAAGATTCATGCAATTAGAAAGAAGATTTTACAAAGATCCAGAACTGAAGGAAGCATATACAAAAGTGATAGAAGAATATAAACAGCTGGGTCATATAGAAGAAGTACCTGTGAAAGAAATACAAAACAAAGCAGTGTACTTACCTCACCACGCCGTCATCCGTAAGGACAAGGAGTCAACACAGACACGTGTCGTATTCGACGCGTCATGCAAAGGTTCCAATGGAATCTCATTAAATGAAGAATTATTGCCAGGACCTGTGTTGCAAGAAGATCTAAGAAACGTAATTATCAGATGGCGTAGGTATGCAATTGCCTTTGTATGTGACATCAGTAAAATGTACCGAATGATATTAGTACACAAAGACGATACCGATTATCAACGCATTTTATGGAGAAGTGAGCCTTCTGATGACATCAAAGATTACAGGCTTCTGACTGTTACATTTGGTACTGCTTCGGCACCATATCTTGCAATCAAAACACTTAAACAACTATCAGTTGACGAAGGTGGAGAATTTCCTGAAGCTGCTAAGATAATAGAGGAGCAATTTTACATCGACGATTGTATGTTCAGTTGTCAGAGCATGTCGGAAGCAATTCGCATAAGCCAAGAAATTAGAGAACTTTTACGTCGCGGTGGTTTTGAACTGAAGAAATGGGCCTCGAACAGCGCTGAATTTATGCGAAGTGTAGAACCAACTGAGAGATCAACCAATGCACACGTAGATCTCAATATGGACGGAGTTATTAGGGCATTAGGTATTCAGTGGAACTTGGCCACCGATCAATTTGAATACAACTTGAACTTACCTCCACTGCATGACACCATTACCAAACGCAGTATCCTCTCTGACATGCAAAAGCTTTTTGACCCACTCGGCTGGATCGCTCCGTGCACTGTGCTAGCAAAGATTTTGCTCCAAAAACTTTGGCTGGAAAAGGTTAAGTGGGATGAGAACCTAACTAATTCACTCAAGGATGAATGGGTTGAATTACGTTTAGATCTGGAAAATGTAAATGAGATCCTCATCGACCGATGTATGGGAGTGACAAATGAAAACAATCATTCCTTGGAAATCCATGGCTTCAGTGACGCCTCAGAACGAGCCTATGCTGCAGTGGTATACAGCCGTGTCAAATGTCAAGATGGTTCACACAAAACGTGTCTTGTCGCCGCTAGAACCAGAGTAGCTCCACTGAAGACACTTTCCTTACCCCGCCTGGAATTATGTGGAGCTTTACTCCTCTCGAGGCTGCTGAAACAAGTGACAACAGCCATGAGAATACCACCATCACAAGTATTCGCATGGACGGACTCGTCCATTGTCATTTCTTGGTTGTCTGGTGAACCAGGACGATGGAAAACTTTCGTTGCCAATCGCATCGCCGAAATAACATCCAACGTAAGCAGTGATCAGTGGTACCATGTCCAATCTTCTGATAACCCTGCAGACATTGCGTCAAGAGGCATGCTAGTAAAATATTTAAAGAAATGCGATATTTGGTGGAGGGGGCCAGAATGGCTGTTAAAAGAAAAGGTTCAATTGATCAAACCAACCGTTGTACCTACTGATTTAGAAAAGAAAAAAGATACTATACTAACATTAACACTCAAAAATACCGAAGAAGAAGGAAAGAAGTTGTCAGAAAGGTTTCATGAATTTAACACATTGAATGAATTACTTAGAACGATCGTATACTGTAAAAGATTTTTGAAGTTCAAATTGAAAAATAAGGAGGAAGAAATAGATAAAAATATTCAAACAGAGGAATTGGAAGAAGCGTTGAATGAATGTATAAAGATAGTACAGAAGCAAGAATTTGAAGAAGAGATAAACTCATTGAAAAGCGTTAAACAAATGAAAAGAACAAGCAAATTGAAGTCACTGGATCCATATTTGGACGAAAAAGAAATTCTCAGGGTAGGCGGAAGGTTAAGAAATGCCAATATAGAAGAAAACAGCAAGCATCCTGTCATATTGGGCAAGAACAATCAACTAGTCCCGCTCATCATCGCTGAGGCTCACACTACGACTTTACATGGTGGCTTGACGCTGATGTTATGTCATCTTCGTTCCAAATATTGGATACTAAGAGCTAAGAACCCTGTTAAGAAACACATTCATCGGTGTCTAATTTGCGCCAAACACAATGCAAAGGTGAGGAAGCAGATAATGGGCGATCTGCCGGCAGTACGGGTTACACCATCCCGTCCATTTATTAACGCTGGAGTCGATTTTGCTGGTCCGTTTCCAATCCTGATGAGCAAGGGTAGAGGAGCTAAGACGCATAAAGCCTATATCGCCATTTTCATTTGTATGTCCACAAAAGCAATACACTTGGAGCTTGTTGGAGACATGACGTCAGAATCATTCATTGGTGCATACAAAAGATTTAGCGCTCGGCGCGGCAAATGTGCCCACCTTTGGAGTGATCAAGGTAGAAACTTTGTTGGCGCGAACAAAGAACTCACAGATGCATGGAAAGCAGCTTGTTTAGAGTTTGACAAGGATATATCCGACAAATTGACAAACGAAGGCACCCAGTGGCACTTCATACCTGCCTACTCACCAAATTTCGGAGGACTTTGGGAGGCAGGTGTAAAGTCGATTAAACACCACCTCAAACGAATTTTAACAACTCACCTGACTTTCGAAGAGATGTCGACTGTGCTCTGTAGCATCGAAGCCTGTTTGAATTCCCGTCCACTGTGCCCTATCGATATCTCTGATGAAAAAACTGAGCCTTTGACACCAGGTCATTTCTTGATTGGGGAGGCGCCCATCACAGTCCCAAGTCCGAGTCTAAAAGAGGTCAAAATCGGATATTTGTCGCGTTGGCAACATAGTCAAAAATTAGTTAACGACTTTTGGTCTCGCTGGCAAAAGGAATATTTGTCACGCCTACAACAACGACCAAAATGGCTTAAACGAGAAAGCGAATTTAAGACTGGAGACATAGTGTTGATAAAACAGGAAAACTTGCCTCCGGGTAAATGGGCCTTAGGCCGTGTAACTGACAAACACCCTGGCCCAGACGGTTTCACGAGGGTTTATAGTGTCAAAAGTGGTGACAGCATAGTCAAAAGATGTGTCACAAAATTATGTCCTTTGCCTATTGACACTTATTAATATGTATGACTCATATATAACTTATTGTATTTATTCATTGTAAACATAAGTAGTTACATGATATTCTCATAATTTGCAGCCCACCAAAACGTATATATTTTGTTTATTATTATTAGCAATCTGTCATAGGTAATTATTTTCATTGCAATAACTGTTTCTTTTTTTTGAGGATATACGAGTATACATTCAAAACAGTCTTAATTTTCTTCTTAACTTCTAAACTAATGTGCATTTTATATGTGGTAAAGATTAATTTTATTATTAGTAACTGTAGAGGTGTACCTACTATTGATATTTTGTTAAAACTGATCTTGTATGTTTGAAAGGACTTTAGTAGTCCTTTGGTGGGCGGTTATGTTAGTTTGATTTAGTTCTAAAGATCGTTAGCTGCTTGTTTACTATAAAGGTTAAGAGCATGTTTTTCAAAATCAGTCGCAAATAAAAATACATTGAAGACAGACGTTCGTTTCCTTGTACGAGATACACGCAATCAAAAATCATCCTAACTGCATTCATCAACGTTGATTTACCGTACAGGCTATAAAAGATTTTATAGGACCCCGATCAACATTTTAGAATTACAAAGCTTTTTAGGACTTATTAACTATATTGGGAAATGGATTCCTAATATGGCCACCCTAACAGAACCATTGAAGCAATTACTTCGTCAAAAATCGGCTAGAAATGCTGATATTAGGGATTCTTGGGGGAAAAGTCAACAAACAGCCTTTTGTGCTCTATTGCATTGAGTAACATACCAAATTTGGGGTACTACAACGTGAATGATAAAACCATGGTATTTGCAGATGCGAGCCCTGTTGGACTCGGAGCGATCTTAGTACAGACAAATGAAAGTGGCCCACGAATTATTGGATTTGGAAGTAAAACTCTCAGTGATTGTGAACGTCGGTATTGCCAAACTGAAAAGGAAGCTTTGGCACTGGTGTGGGCTGTGGAGCACTTCCTCATGTTTCTGTATGGCAAGGAATTCGACTTAATTACTGACCATAAACCTCTTGAGGTCATATTTGGTCCGAAGTCCAAACCCTGTGCACGGATTGAGCGTTGGATACTGAGGCTTCAATCCTACAAATATAATGTCATATATCGTCCCGAAAAAAATAATATAGCGGATCCCTTGTCTAGATTATGTACATTTAACCATGATAAGACTCAGTACAGAGACTACGTCCAGGATATTATTGAACATGCTAGACCAATAGCCGTATCGCTAAAAGATATTGAAGAACATTCAAAGGCTGACATTGTTATACAAAAAGTGAAACAGGGCGTATATAACAAAAATTGGGATGACGCAGTAAAGGGTTACAAGCTTTTCGAGAACGAGCTATGTTTCTCTGGTGACATATTGTTAAGAGGGACCAAAATAGTTATCCCGACACAATTACGAAGACTTGTTTTAGATGCTGCTCACGAGGGCCATCCTGGAATGGTCGCGATGAAGTTGAGACTTAGAGCGAAGGTTTGGTGGCCTAACTTTGATAAGGACGTGGAAAATTTAGTACGGTCATGTAAAGGATGCACACTGGTTTCGGCACCAAATCCACCACACCCACTCAAGAGGAGAGAATTACCTACCCAATCCTGGGTTGACATCGCCATAGATCTTTTAGATCCGTTACCAAGCGGTGATTACCTTTTAGTTGTGATCGATTACTATTCCAGGTACAAAGAAATCAAAGTATGTCGTGACATATGTAGTAAGCAAATGATTCGCTTACTAAAAGAGATTTTTAGCCGATTAGGACATCCGGTTTCCATAACATCCGACAGTGGCAAACAATTTATTAGTACAGAGTTCAAGACTTATTGCCATGACAATGATATTAAACTATTTAATTCAATACCTTACTGGCCGCAACAGAATGGAGAGGTGGAGCGACAAAACAGAGATATCATCAAACGTCTAAAAATATGCCAAGTAGAGAGAAAAAGTTGGAAGGAAGCATTGACAGAGTATTTGACAATGTACAATAGCATCCCACATAGTGTTACTGGAAAATCACCTGCAGAGCTATTCTTTCAAAGGAAATTTAAGGACAAGATTCCGATGATAGATATTGCAGAACAAAGCTTTGGAGACATGGATGTAAGAGATAAAGACAAAGAACAAAAAGAAAAAGGGAGAGAGTATGAATGAATGAATGATAATTTATTTGCATAAAACATGGTAAGTACATATATCAGGTCTTATCATTAGTAAAAGTGAACAATCATGTTTCATCGATATAACGATAAGCAAACATTTCGTCGTCATGCAATATTAACTAATAAGGAACAGTACAATAATAAAAATATATATGTCCAGCATTGATTTTTGATTGGTAAGAGTTTTAAATTTAAATATTCAATAAAATTAAAATATAACGTAAATGTCAAGAACGCAGATAAAAGACGCAGAGCACGTGTACGAGCTGATCTCGCACATTTTAATGTAATATGCACACACACATGTGTAACGGCCCGATTGTAGCATTTTTCGTATACACAGCATTTTTACTTTATTCCTTTCAACTTTATAGCAATAAATCAGTGTCTTACAAACATTCATACGGGCCGGTTTTATTTAGCACTCTTCGGAGTAAACCCATCCCTTAGCATAGCATAGCAAGCAGTAGTAAATGTTAGGGTCTCTTAGCATAGCATCCCCTACATTTCTTTGGTCCTTCGAGCAACACGGTTGCGGGACCCGACGGTGATCAAAAAAAGTCGTTTGTGCCGTTGGACACCTCGTGACAATCATGAACAAGCATCTATAGCATCTACAGTTCAGCACTTCGTGAGTGAAGTTCGAGTGAATTCAGCAGTTTACTCTTCATCACTATCTTGGGCCTACAAACGGCTCGAGGCAGTCACCATCAATCATCAGGATTGTTGCTACGCAAGCAACGCAGCACCAACATTGTCGAGAGGTAGATCGTCAGTCAGCATCAGCAGGCTAGCATCCAGTGTGGGAGACAATTCTGCACGTATCAGCATCAACCAAGTAAGATTGTTCCTTTATCACTTGTGTCCAGTCCTCTACATACAAGATGGAGGCTCTTATATCACGTCAAAAGGAAATCTTAGATAAGTTACAGCAGATCCAAACTAACTTTAGAAAGGATCCATCACATAGAAAAACTGTCGATTATATAAAACTACGCCTAGAAACAATAGATGGACACTGTTATGCAAAAGGGTGTCAAGTGACCTAAATTCAGGTATGGAGTTATTGGTACCACTGGATTCGCAAAAATGTCCTCTAACTGGTCGCCCAAAGGTCGAACTTCGGAAAAAAATATATTAAAAGTTATCTCACAAAATAACGTATTGCGAAACAACCCATTGAGTATACTGATATATGCAAAAAGGTTTTATGTGTTCTTAATACCGTTTAGCGATTTATTATTGCTGAATTTATTGTAACAAAAAGGTTTCAAATCCATGTTTATTAATGGAAATACTAAAATTATTGTGTTTTTTGAATTGTTGATCTGTCAGGTTTAAACAGCTGTCGTTTTTTCTTGCACAGATCTTTAAATAATGACTAAATAGACCTTAGTTTAAGATTTTTGACCAATGAATAGGACGACAAGTCATCCTAGTCATAATTCCTTTAAAAAGATTATTCAACCTACTAACTCCTAAAAATCTATCCAGTTTGACTTACTTTAAACAAAATCATCTATGTATTCCAAAATCCTTATAATAAAAGAGAATTTCTTTCTGAATTAACTTTTTAAAAAATACAGATTTTTCTAATGATTTTACGAAGGCATCTTATTATTTTTGAATAAAATAATAGTGACCTATGGATGTAAGAGTCTTAAGATTAATATCTGTATTTTTAATAATCAAATCTGGCAAAAAGAAGCAATTTACTGCGGTTTTGGAAGTACATAGTACATACAAATTAAAAACAGAATACATTTTTGAATATAGGTCTTGATTGATCAAACTATCACCTGAAGTTGTATTTTATACTGATTTCGCCATGGGCAGACTGTTCATTGATAATCAAGTAATTACAAAATGCATAGAAATACGCAGATTAAATTACGAATAGCAAAAATCCAGAAAAAGTGTGTGAATTTACTAAAACGTTAGAATTATTGAAAGTAACGCTTTTTATAAACTTCTACCAAATAAAACAAATGAAATTTTAATGAAGAAATCATAAAAATATAGAGAACTGTGTCGTTGAAACTGTTTGACTATAAAACTAATACTAATAGGATTCTTAAAAGAGTTTTGCAAAAGGGATTTAAAGTACTTTAAAACCTTTTAGCAAATTATTTGCAACGATATCCTATTAAAGCAAAAAGGCTTTAAGTGTTTTAATTGCATTTATCTACTTGTATAATTATAATTCACACAAATGAACATCAAATACATAAAATATACATCTCATTCTGTAGTTATGCCAATTTCCAGGTATGTAAACCGTGTAAATACGAAGTTACAGCAATTTTTAAAAGTGACGACCTTGAAAATCTTTAAACGCGTTTATCTCGAAATGACCAAAATGTCACTTGACACCCTTTTGCATAACACTGTCCAGATAATCTCTAGGGAGAGTTTGATAGCAATAACACACAACTTGAAACCGTTGAAGATAAATCGCAGCAATATTTTGCAGAAAATATCTATCAACAAGCATTAGACTTTTATCAAGCATTGCGCGGCATACTAACTTCGTACAAAGCAGAAGACATATCAGGCTCTTCTTCTCAAGGGAAGGAAGAGAAAGCAATACAGCATGACGGGAAAATCCTTGAACTTTTAAGTCAGCAAAGAACTAATTTTCGAGCATTAAATAGGCTTATACATAGCATTAATACGAGCACAAACAATGAAAAGTGGGAGATAGAGGATGAATTACGAAATTTACAGGCACGATGGAATATCATAGATAGCATGCATTTACAGATTGATCACATACTGAAAGGTACTGATGTTTCTTACGAAACGGAATTGAGTACTCATGAATCATCTTTTAAACGCATTAAACGAATTTTGAATCAGAAATTATCCTCATCTGTTCACATTTATCAAGCTACACCTATGTTAGAAATACCTATCTTTACGGGAAAGTACACGCAGTGGCCGACCTTTTATGACCTTTTTGTCGAAACTATTCATCATAGCAACATTTTATCTAAGTGTCAAAAAATGCAGCACCTTAAGGGTAGGGTCAGGGGAGAGGCCGAGCGTCTCATACAGCATCTCACTATTTCAGCAGATAATTACGACACAGCATGGGACATATTAGTCCATCGGTATAACAACCCGCAATTATTATTTACTAAGCAAGTCGAAATATTTCTAAATCAGCCCAATATCAATAAGCAATCATCTTTTGAATTAAAGAGATTATACGACACTAGCACGGAATGTATCCACGCAATCCATAATCTAGGAGTGGATACTAGCACCTGGGATCCATTGCTAGTTCATCTTTTGGCAAAAAAGCTAGACATGGATACCTACAGCGATTACAAGGAGGCGCGTAAATCTCCTAGAGATTTACCGTCGTTAGATGAGTTTATGGATTTTTTGGAAGCTAAATTCATTGCCCTTGAACCTATACATAAAAGGGAAAGGGACTATACACCCCCCAAAAATAATTCATCGGCTCAAAATCATCCAAAACCATCATTTAACAAGCAAGGTCAAGAAAAACCTTTTTCTAGATTTTATAAAGCAGCTTCTACCTATTCTCCAAAATGTCCATTATGTTCCCACGATCACGAATTATATCGTTGTCACAATTTCGTCAGCATGTCAGCGGATATGAAATTAAAGACAGTTGTGAAACATAATATTTGCCGCAACTGCCTTTACAAGCATGCCGGCAAATGTTATTCCGATAAACGCTGTAAAAATTGTGCTGATTTCCATAATACCATATTGCACGATGCCTTTGTGCAATCCACACACACAGCGACAAAATCAACTAACTCGAATTCAACACCTGCAATGCCATCAGCAAAAAATAACGACAAACAGCATAGCGTTAATCACGTGGCTTCTGACAATGAAGAAGTTTTGTTAACAACCTTGGCATTGAGGGTAAAGGCAGCCGATGGCACCTATATCACTTTAAGAGCATTGTTAGATCAGGGCTCACAGATAGCCCTAATATCAGAAAACGCCGCACAAATGTTAGGACTACAGCGGCAACGTTATCACGCTTCCGTTTCTGGCATTGGAAATGGCTCTAAGGCTAGTAAGGGAGTCGTATCAATTGAATGCCAATCAATTTATAAAGATTACAGTTTTACAACACAAGCACTTGTGATATCACGTGTCATTAGCAACTTACCTAACAGTTCATTTAGCAAGCAGTCATGGCCGCACTTAGAGCATATTGATTTAGCGGATCCTGACTATAATGTGTCTAAGCCGATAGATATTCTCTTAGACGCGAGCATCTATTCAGATATTATTATGAGTGGATTGATTAAAGGCCCCGCTCAGGCGCCAATAGCACAGCAGACCAAACTAGGCTGGATTCTCTCTGGCAATGTAAAAACTTTTAATTGCCATGTTGTAATAAATGACTTACAACAGATAGCAAAGTACTGGGAATTAGAAGACATACATGAAAACTCTAGCACTTTGACCAGAGAGGAACAGTACTGTGAGGATTTTTATCAGGCTACTACACGTCGATTAGACAACGGTCGTTATGTAGTAGCACTTCCTATGAAGCAAGGTTTTGAGGAAAGCTTAGGTACATCGAAGCCGAAAGCAATAGCACAATTTAAGCAATTAGAGCGCAAAATGTCCAAAAATAGTGCGTTTTCTAGCAGTTACAAGCAATTTATTCATGAATATCAAGAACTTGACCACATGCGTGAGACAAGCAGCGAAAGTGAACCTAACTGCTTCCTACCTCATCATGGCGTGTTCAAGTTAGATTCTAGCACTACGAAGTTACGCGTAGTATTTAATGGCTCATCAAAAACGACCACAGGCCATAGTCTAAACGACTTAATGGAATGCGGTCCCAACCTGCAAGTCGATTTACAAGATCTCATCTTAAGATGGAGGCAGCATCGGTACGTTATCACTGCGGACATCGAAAAGATGTTCCGCCAAATAATTGTCAGAGAATCAGATCAACCGTTACAATCAATCATATGGCGTGACTCACCGTCTGAGGCACTCCGTGAATATCATCTTACAACAGTTACATATGGGACGAAAGCAGCCCCATTTCTAGCAATCAGAACTTTGAGACAACTCGCTAAAGACGACGCTTCAAAGTATCCTTTAGCAGCAGCAGCACTAGAAAGCTCATTTTTCACCGATGACCTTCTAAGTGGACATCAAAGCATTGAGCAAACTAAGGAATTGCAAAGTCAGTTAATTCAAATGTTACAGGGAGCAGGGATGAACTTGCGGAAGTGGTCAGCCAATGATCAAGAATTGGTCTGTAACCTTCCATCCAAACAAGTTGATACCCCATTTGATTTCAAATGCTCAGAGTCCCGTAAGACCCTCGGGCTGAAATGGCACCCAGCAACTGACAATTTCTCATTTCAAAGCACAATTGAGCATACAGAGAGTAGCCACACTAAAAGACAACTTTTATCAAGCATTTCTAAAATATTCGATCCATTAGGTTGGCTCTCTCCTCTCACGATCAACGCAAAAATACGTTTTCAAAAAGCATGGACGTCCGGTATGGCATGGGACGATAAATTATCACAGCAACTACAAGACGAATGGCTTCAACTCAGGGAAGACCTTCGAAACATTCAAAATTTCTCTATACCTCGTTATTTTGGTAGCACACAAATAGCATATCAAATACATGGATTTTGCGATGCATCGGAGAAGGCGTACGCGTGTTCCATATACATTGTTACAAACAATGATAAAGGGGAGTGCACATCCACCTTAGTGATTGCAAAAACTAGGTTGGCCCCATTAAACAAATCTGTGACACTGCCAAGGCTTGAATTGTGCGGTGCACAGCTTTTATCACAACTTATGAAAAATGTTGTACAATCATTACCTCAAGAGCATATAAGTATTCACGCGTGGACAGACTCCATGGTGACGTTGGGCTGGATCCATGGAGATATCACGCGCTGGAAGCAATTTGTAGCAAATAGGGTTCAGCAAATCAGAGATGTAATTCCAGCAACACAGTGGAATCATGTGCGTTCAGAAGAGAACCCAGCTGACGCCGCAACCAGAGGTTCCACAGTAAAAAACCTATTATTAGAGCATACATTGTGGTGGCAAGGGCCCAAGTGGGTTCTTACATTTGATCCAAAAAATATTGGAGACAAAATATATCAAAGCCCCAACATAGAGGCTAAGCAAGTTAGTGTAAACACTACTTTATGTCAAGACAAAATCCCCACATTAATAACCGAGTTACTGCAAAATAGTAATTCAATCACTCGAGTTGCTAGGACAATAGCATGGGTATCACGTTTCGTGGCGCGGCTTCGTCACAAAACGTCACAGCATAGTCAGCATTTATCATCAGCTGAAATCAACAATGCCTATAACATTGTTATCAAGTACACTCAAGCTCAGGAATTTGAAGACGATCTTATTGATTTAAAAAGCAAAGGCCAGGTACGAGCAAATAGCAAAATAGCAAGTTTATGTCCGTATTTAGATGAGCACGGAATAATGAGAGTCGGTGGACGGCTAAATAACTCAAATCTAAGCAGCTCTGCTAAACACCCGATCATTTTATCAAATCATAGCCGATTGACCGATCTCATAATCAGTCAAGGACACATCGCCACTCTTCATGGTGGTCCGAGACTAACACTATCATATATTAGAGAAAGATTTTGGATTCTAAGTGGCATGAACACAGTAAAAAGACAAATTAGATTGTGTGTCAAATGCAGACGATATAGCACTGAAAAGAGACAGCAAATCATGGCAGACTTACCTTGTCCTCGAGTTACTCCATCACGCCCGTTTACGCACACTGGCGTCGACTTTACAGGCCACGTCGACTTAAAAGCAAGCAAGGGGAGAGGAGTAAGATGTCATAAGGGATACATAGCAGTTTTTGTATGCCTATCTACGAAGGCGGTGCACCTCGAGCTGGTCTCTGACCTTAGCACGCCAGCCTTCTTAGCAGCATTTCGTCGCTTTTGTGCGCGTCGAGGTACTCCTACTCACATGTACAGCGACAACGGTACTAATTTTGTAGGTGCCAACCGATTACTGAAAAAAGAATACAAGGAGATAACAGCAAACATCAATCATGAGTTCTTTAATAGCATAGCCGAATGGGATATAATATGGTCATTTAACTCACCAGCATGGCCTACCGCAGGGGGTCTGTGGGAATCTTCAGTTAAAAGTTTCAAGCACCACCTAAAACGAACGCTTGGGGAGCAGCGCCTCACGTACGAAGAGTTTACCACATTAATCCAACAAATTGAAGCCTGTCTCAATTCACGGCCTCTATTTCCGCTGACCGAAAACCCTGAAGATGATTACCTGACTCCAGGTCATTTTCTCGTAGGTGGACCATTATTATCACGACCCCAAGGTGACGACAGCATGAACCTACCCATTAGATGGCAACTTATACAAAGCATGTTAAAGCATTTTTGGAAAAGATGGTCTACAGACTATCTACAGCAACTGCAAGCTCGATCTAAATGGAGAACTCCAAGCAAAAACATCGAAATCAATGACATTGTCTTGATTAAGGACGATAACCTACCCCCAGGAAAATGGGTTATGGGGCGAGTACACGAAGTTTTCCCTGGTAATGATGGTTACGTCCGAGTAGCTTCCATTAAAACACAAAACAATATCATAAAACGACCAATCACTAAATTAGTCGTACTACCTGTTCACGAGATGACATCAGATCAGAATCAGCATGATGATCAGCAGAACATAAATCAAGGACGGACTAGAAAGGTTCGAAGCAAAGGTATCAAGAGCTTTCTACTAGGAGCATTATTATTTTTCACTATGTTATTCTCTCCGACTGTACAACAGGTTCATCAACCCTATAACGTTACTCAAATTACAGATAATAGGGGCTTGTACTTTGACAAAATATCAAACTTACAACACATACGCGACGAATGGAAGCTTGTCGTTTATTATAATCTATCAGCTTATTATCAAGGCCTAACAAATATTGAGTCCTACGTAAATCATTTAACAATATCATGCAAGGGCTTACCTCAACAATATCAAACACTTTCCATTCAAATTGAGCACGAGTTAAGCGAAATTCAGCACTATAACAAGATTCTACAAAATCAAAACCTAAGCAGACAGAAACGTGGCTTGGTGAATGGAATTGGTAACATTGCCAACGCGTTATTCGGTGTGTTAGATGAGAGATTCGCGGAGCAGTACACTAAAGATATAGAGCACATTGTCCATAATGAAAATCATATACAATCATTAATACGAAATCAAACTATTGTACTAGAAGCCGAGTATAACATCATTCAACGTAATGAAAGAATAATGAACACTCAATTTCAATTTGTCAAGGAGCATCTTCGTAATCTATCAGTTGAGATCAATCACGTCCGCCAAGTGGTAGAAAATGATATCTATGTGACGTCATCTGCCTTAGTAGCTAACATTATTATCTCAAATCTTAGACGAATGCAAGAAACTTTAATAAATACTATCACTAATATTCGACACGGACGCATAGATACTCATTTATTATCGCCTGAGCAACTACAGTATCAAATGCTAACTATTTCAAGTAAACTACAGGGTGATGTTACATTGCCCGTTGATCAATCAAACTTTGCCGATATTTATAAAATGTTAAAGGTATCGTCAAGATTATTTAGCAGCTATCTAATCATAGAAATAAAAATTCCTTTAGTAAGCAAAGAAGTTTATGAGCTCGACAGAGTTATATCTATTCCTCAAAGTATACATCATCAAACATACTATATCGTTCCTAGTCATCCGTACATAGCCTTTAACCTCAGAAAGGATACAGCTATGTTCTTATCAGACGAAGATCTACGTCTATGTCTTCACGCTACTGAAGATAAAATATTATGCTCGTTAGATTCGCCTATCTACGACATGAAGATCAAGCAATCAATTTGTCAATTGAACATAAGCAATGGTTATACAAAAACCACACCATGTAGATACGAACAATTAAGTTGTACGAACAGGTGGATAAAACTGCATACACGGAACGACTGGCTCTTCTCGTGTTGCCAAGAATGCAGTATCCGCATTTTCTGCACAGCTGGTGTATCAATTTCATCGTTATCAGGCAACGGCCTTGTTACACTAGAGCATGGTTGCATTTTAAAGGACAATGAACTGTCAATCTATACACACAACGATTACATGAATCACATGGCGGTTCAAGGCAATATCAAAGTCCCAGAGTTATCTATCTTAAATAATATCATCAACACCACCTTCACTGACGCCGATCTGACCATACCAGAAAATCAAACATACATGTGGAAGCAGTTGAAAGATCAAATTGAAGACCTGAAAGGACAATCTTACTCAGACTTCAGCATTCACGATGTACATCACTACACCACAACGTATGTCATCGTAGCCATACTCATATCTGTGGCGAGCACATTCGCATATTTGAAGATCAGAAGAAGCAGGCGGTCGCGTTCAACGCCCGCAGCAGCAGGCGCAGTTGCGCCACCCCCGCCTCCTCGCAGCGCAGCGGGCAGCAGTGTCAGTGACTTAGTGAGCGTTTTAGTACCCAATGAGTTAAACCTGTTGCGTAAATCAGTGAGCTGTGTAAGTGTTGATAAAGGGACATCCCCCATGACGCCTATCGCGTCTCGTTCGCTGTCATTTCACGTCCCAAGTGTAGAGTCACGCGAGTGATCAGTTTAAGAAATGGACATGACATTATTTCGTATTTAAGCATTAGTTATTAACATTTAAACATTGTCAATCACCTTGTATCATGTAAAACAATTTATATCATTTAGCATAGCAATCATTAACTTGATTTTATATTCGATTTTCTTTTAATCTTAGAGGGCCAAGATGTACGAGCTGATCTCGCACATTTTAATGTAATATGCACACACACATGTGTCGCGGCCCGATTGTAGCATTTTTCGTATACACAGCATTTTTACTTTATTCCTTTCAACTTTATAGCAATAAATCAGTGTCTTACAAACATTCATACGGGCCGGTTTTATTTAGCACTCTTCGGAGTAAACCCATCCCTTAGCATAGCATAGCAAGCAGTAGTAAATGTTAGGGTCTCTTAGCATAGCATCCCCTACAGCACGCGAGGTTGATATACAAGTGGGAGATAAAGTGTATGTGAAGAATGCCAATAAAACGAATAAACTTAGCCTTAATTTTAAAACAGCCAGGCATACCGTTAAGTCTAAAAACGGTGGAGATGTGGAAGTACAAAATGACGAAACAGGACAGCAGTTAAGACGCAACATATTGCATTAAAAAAAAGTGGAAGGAGAGTGGAAATCTGTCAACAAAGAGATAGATGGACAGAATTTAGAAATGGCAGAAAGAAAGAATTTAGAAATTCTTGGTCTCATTGATACTCATTGATTTCGCGCGGTCGGAGCGACGGCACGGTAGCTCAATTGGAAGAGCAGTTGGCCCGGTTAGCCAGAAAGTTGCTGGTTCGAGTCCCACCCGTGCGCAATTTTTGGTTTCATATTTCATCTTTTAAGAATAAAATATGACACTGTAAGTGTTAAAATAATTGTAAAACCATTGAGTAGCGAAGCGTTATCATTTCCAAGTTGAATTTATTCTGTAAAGAATAACTACTTGGCCCGCTGTTGCATAAACAGACGGGTAGATGGCGCTAACGTCACGCAATGACGTATCAATGAGACCAAGAATTTCGCGCGGTCGGACCGACGGCACGGTAGCTCAATTGGAAGAGCAGTTGGCCCGGTTAGCCAGAAAGTTGCTGGTTCGAGTCCCACCCGTGCGCAATTTTTGGTTTCATATTTCATCTTTTAAGAATAAAATATGACACTGTAAGTGTTAAAATAATTGTAAAACCAGGAAGCATTATGTCATCTCCAGCGCACGTGCGGTCGTGACGTGAGATGGTCGGTCGTGAGAGGGCACGCGCGTCTAAGAGCCGATAATATAGAAAGATACACCACAAGGGCCGTTGTCTGCGCGGTCGAACATGTGACGCGCGAGTCCGACAACGAACTCCTTCACCGTAGGCATGGACAGGTCGCGAGCGATGACGTCATTCCTGACGTAGCGGCCGGCTCCGGTGATCACCCGCAGCGAATAATGTTCTGCTGGGCCTGCAGCGCCTTTTGGAGGGTTTTGGAGCACAGGGCGTACCATGCTGGGGCAGCATAAGTTAGGCGGGACCGGACATATGTCTTGTAGACGCTGAGTTTGGTTCTCAGGGGTAATCGAGATTTTAGGACAGGTTGTAGCATATTCCGCGCCATTTTGGCCATGCGGATAGCGTGGCTGACTTGCCACTTCATGCATTGGGACCTGTCCATACGGCACCCGAGATAAGTGACCTGAGGAAGCCACTCTATGTCGGTTTCGCGCAGCTGGAGTGGTGGTGGTAGCCGTCTTCTTGCCCCTCCAAAGGGTATGGCCGAGGTTTTCCATGCGTTCACTGCTATCCGCCAGTGATCGAGCCAGGCAGGCAGTGCGTCCAAGAGCCGTTGAGTTTTCTCAGCAGCGTACACGGGATTCCACGAGGATACGAAGTAGGCGCTGTCATCCGCGTAGAGCGCCAACATCGCGTCTGGGTCACCCTCGCCTAGGTATCCTGTGAATGTCGGGATGTCGTTGGTGTACGCCGCGTACAGCAACGGAGAAAAACAGCTGCCCTGTGGCACGCCGGCTTTTATGGGCTTAAGGTCCGAGGTAACATCTTCCACTGCCACCTTGAAGTGGCGTCTCTCCAGGAAGGACGCGATAAGGTGGAGCAAGGCTGGCGGCAGGCTGGTCTCGCCAAGCTTGTAGAGAAGTCCGGGGTGCCAGACTCGGTCAAAGGCCTTCTCGACGTCCAAGAAGACCCCCACGGTGACGTGGCCCCGATTCTGTGCTTCGGCGAGCTGGTGAAGGACTCTGGTGAGCTGGAACGTCGTAGAGTGGCCGCTGCGGAATCCAAACTGTTCCTCACGAAGGGGAATGTGAGGGCGGACTCGACGCAGCAGTAGGCGCTCGAAGAGCTTCGCCACGTGTGACAGTAGAGTTATAGGCCGGTGGTTCTGCGGATGGCGGCGGTCCTTGCCTGGTTTGGGCAGGACAATGAAACGGCCCTCCTTCCACGCCTCCGGGAAATGGTGCGTCCGCAGGATGCCGTTGAAAAGTCTAGTCAAGGTAACTAGACCCTTGTCGGGGAGCTGGGTGAGCATCGCGGTCGTCACTCCGTCCGGTCCTGGCGCCTTCCGCTTCGGTAGCCGAAAGACGGCTCTGCGCAGCTCGACGGGGGAAATGAAATCTTCCCCCCGAAGCGGGGGGGGGTTCAGCTGCGAGTAGATAGCTGACGCGCTGCTCGACGTGGTGATGGTGTTCCTCGGCGGTCGGGTTGGCTGGGTGCGCAGTGAACTGCACTGCCAGGTGGTCAGCCCTCCCTCGGGCATCGTATACCCGGTTTCCTGCGCAGTCTAGCAGTGGGCATGCTGGGGGCGTCGTGCGGGTAAGTTGGCGGTTGAGCAGAAACAGATCCGCGAGGCTGTCTGTGGCTCGGTCTATGCGAGTCTCCCATGACTCGCCTCGCCAAGCCTTCACAGCCAGAGCGAACTCAGCGGTGACCCTGTTCAGCTCCGTCTTCGTCCTCGGGCAGCGGTATAGGCCCCACAGCCTGCGTAGCTCCCGCTTCTCACGCAGGCGCTCCTTTAGCCGAGGGGGGAGGTCCTCTCTTCGGGCGGTGCGCTTGGGTGGCGCGCTCGTCGCCTCCTCTTTTGCCTCCTGGATGCGGAGCAGAATGTTGCTGGCAGCAGTCTCCACGTCTTCCGCGCTCGACAGCGGGCCGGGCAGTTTCAGGTTAGCTAGCGCTGTCGAGTATCTGGTCCAGTCTACCCGGAGGCGGGGGGGACGGGGCAGGGCTAAAGTCAGGGAAAGAGAGGTTGTTATTAGGATAGGGAGGTGTTGAGTATCCGCGTCATAGAGTGCCTCCACGGATACAGGGTTGGGAAGCGATTTGCAAAGGACAATGTCCAATACGTCTGGTTGGAGCTGAGCGTTACTTGGGATATGCGTGGGGGAGTCTGGGCCTTGGATTGTAAACCCCACCTCCTCTGCCACTTGACTTAGAGCTCTGCCAGCCGGGTTGATGAGACGCGAATTCCACTCTGGGTGTTTCGCGTTGAGGTCTCCCGCCAGCAGAGTTGGAGTGTCCCCTTCGAATAAGGGACGGAAGTCCTCCGTGCATACCTTAAGTGTGGGTGGTTTATAGGCTGCATAAAGGCGGAGCTCCCTGCCGTCTACACGCGTATGGTGGCTGTGGAATCGTAGGGGGTCAGGGTCAGCTCCTCGTGCAGCACGTCTCGCCGCACCAGTACAGCCGTGCCGCGGTACCCCTTCCTCGACGTAGGCGACATCTCATCTCGCCTGTATGCGTAGTAGTTGGGAACGCTGAAGGTCTTATTTGGCATGAGATGGGTTTCGCCCAGGAGGATGACGTGCACATCCTGCGACTGGGCGAGAAGGCGCAGTTCGTTTCTATGGGGGTCTATGCCCCCGGGGTTCCAGTATAGGACTCTTAGGTGATTACGATCGAACGTGTCTGCCTAAGAGTATGGACATCAGAAGCTGAAGGGCATCTTCGGTGTCTTCTCCGAAGAATGTCTCCAGCAGCACACGGATGAGGGCAAGACATCCCACGCGCTGGGCCGTGGGTGGCTCGCCCGCCTGCGGCGCTTCTGTGGTAGCTATAGCTGTGCAGCCATGCAAGGGCGCCGAGGGGCGCTGTGGCGCGAATTTGCGAGGGGCAACCGGCGGTGCGCCAGGGGGGCGCTGAGGTGTTAGGTGTCGCTGAGGCACCACGGGGTGCAGTGACGCCATAGGTCGCCGGGGGGGCATCGGGCGCTGGAGTGTCCGTGGAAGCTGTGTTGCCATGAGGCGGTTGGACGTCGGTGGGCGCTGGGATGCCAGGGTACGCTAGGGCGCTAGAGGTCGCTGGTGTGCCAGGGGGCGCTCGGACGCCAGAGGGGGCTCAGACGTCAGGGGGCGGTGGAGCGCTTGGGGGCGCTGTGGTCTCGGGGCAGCAGGATGGCGCTGTGGTATGGGATCGTCGGTGTGCTCTGACGCCGTCAGGCGCATAAACGCCTGCACTGCGGCCTCCAGTTGTGGGGCCGGCGAGGGCTGGGAGCGCGCTGGTGGGGGGCGATATGGGTCATCCGTAAGCGCATTGGGTGACGACGCAGCGGCAGGGGCGCCGACATCGTGCTCTTTGTTATCTCTGCCGCAGCCGGCGCGGCGGCGGCGGCGGCGGCGACGACGAGGGGCTGTATGACCCCGCTCGATAGGGTCATTAGCGGGCGGTGCTAATGTGGCGCCGGGGCGGGCCTCAGGAGTGTCCAACGTCTGGGGCTGAGTCGGTTGCGGCGCTTGGCTAGCTGACTTCGGGATGGGACAGGGAGGTGGTGCTCTGATCCCCCTCTTACGCGCCTCGCGCCGGAACACTGGGCATCGTCGGTCATTGGCGGTGTGGGCCTGTGCGTAGTTCGCGAAGGTCGTTGGTTGGTCGCGGGGGCGTTCGCAGTCACGGGCGAGATGGTCGCCCGCGCATCGCACGCACTTTTGAGGGCGATGGCAGTTTTCCGACGCGTATCCGAACGCCTGGCATCGGTGGCACTGCGCCGGTCCGCCGCGCGTCTTCCAGGCTTCTACGGTTACGCCCAGCATGTACAGCAGTTGGTCGACTGCCATGAGCCGGGCGACTTCTTCTTGCGGGAGGTGCTCCAGCTGCACGTAAAATATGCAGCCGGGTTTCCCGCGGCGTGGTGGGAGGGCGCGGACGTACTGGGCCAGGAATCCCCTTTCCTCCAGAGCCTCCTTGATGTCTTCGGGCGGTGTATCGTGGGGCAGGCCCCTCAGGGCCACCTTCGTCGGCTGCTCGGCGGTGGGCGCGTAGCAGAACCAGGTGATGGCCGGGTCCCGCTCCGCTGCCTCTGTAAGGTGCCGGTGCACCGCTCTGTACTCTTCGGCAGAGCGGGGAATAAATCTAACACCCGATTTGAACGGGCGCGCGTTAGGGGCGTGGCCAAGCTTTCTAGACAGCTCGGCGAAGTGGCGGGTCCACTCCGGCAGGCGCTCCACCACGATGGGCGGGTAACCGCGGGGTCGGACGGGGGCGGCGGCTCGGGGGCGCGGCGTAGGGGGCGTCGGGGCGCGCGGTGAGGCGGGCGTTGCGGCTGTCCTAGCGTAGGACAGCTGCGCCTGCGGTGCGAGCTCGTGGGAGCCCGGCGTCGGGGCGAATGTGCCGTAGGACGTCGAGTCCAGGAGGCTGGGCGGCAGCATTGGTGGCGAAGGGGAGCTGTGGCTGTCCTCAAAAATCTCCTCCATGTCGAGGGAGGCGG
Source organism: Pyrausta aurata (assembly GCA_963584085.1). Lineage (NCBI taxonomy): Eukaryota > Metazoa > Arthropoda > Insecta > Lepidoptera > Crambidae > Pyrausta > Pyrausta aurata. Next base: position 13,462,106 of record OY757262.1, on the reverse strand, counting down.
GCGCGTTGCGGGGGCTCACATTTCTGCGAGGCGACGGAGTGGGTCCAAGCCGGGGACGCTTCTCGTCCCTCGCTACTCCCTCTTCGTCACTTACTGGGCTCCTTATCCGAGTCGGGTCACGGTCCTCGGGGTGTGTCGCAACTTCAGCATGGGATTCGTCAGAAATTATGTATGTATTAGCGCGTAAGGAGGCAAAGCGCACGATAACCTTAGCGGCACGCGGTCTACGTGTGGCACTCGACGATTTCTCGAAGCGCGCGACACAGCCACTCGCGGCGGGCATCACCAAACAATAAGTTATGTGTAGGACCGTTTATTCACGACTGGCGCCGCCCGGCGGCGGACGCTGACACTACATACATACATACCTAGTTAAAAGTACATTACATACCTTCACCCTTAATTAATAGTATCTTCTATAATTGACAATGATTGCTTGAATGCTTGTTCTGATTTTTCTTACATTACTACATTACTAGTTTAAAAGAAACTGACCTCACTTACTTGACTTTTCTTGACTAGGTACATTGAATCTTACAATAATCGGTATATTAACCACAGTACCGGGTTATGATATTTCATAAAGTTATCTAGGTACACATATGGCAAATTATCAGAAGACCAACCAAAAATCTTACAAGTTATCATTTACTTAATAATAAACAAAAAATAAGTTCAGGATAATGTGAACAGTAATTTACAGTAGATATGCTGCCGTACATATTTTCAGTTACTTAGGCCATACAATACATGTATTATAGCAGCATTCTAACACTTGTATCGTGGTGGATTATCAATTCGACATTGGCGCACCGGACGAGGCTGGGGCGGTTCAGAGAGGGGCGGGGAAGTTGAGAGGGGAGTCGGCGTCGGGCCTGCGGCTGCGTCTCCATCTTTGCAATCCTGGAACTGATCCGTCGATTCCTCGTTCATTCCTGAGGAAGACTGCTTCGTATTTGGAGTCATAGGCTCTCGGTGCGGTGATATATCAGTGGTACCTGGCTCCGAAGGGCTGAAAGGACCGATTAGTGAACTACGTATCCGTTTCTTTAGTTGATCGATATGCCTGTGCGATTCCCTACCTAACTCATCGATAACCCTATAGTCAGAAATCCCTATTTTCCCTGTAACTTTCCCTGACATCCATTTATCTTGCCCCCTATACTGACGCAGCCAGATCTCGTCACCCGGGCTTAAAGTACGTGTTGCTTTGGCGCCGCTTTCCAGCTGCTGTTGTGCCTGGGCCTTGACGACCTTGGCGTTCCTATCCGGTCTCAGTGCATCAAGTTTAGTTCGCAACCTACGTCCAAACATTAGCATTGCCGGCGTTTCCCCTGTTGTGCAGTGCTCTGTGTTTCTATAATGCAACAAAAATGTATTCAAGGGTGCAGTTAGATCTAAGTTTTCTTTCATTGCCTTCTTAATATGTTTTTTTACTGTTTTTACGGCATTTTCAGCAGCGCCGTTAGATGCCGGGTGGTATGGTGCTGAAAATATGTGTTGTATCCCTAACGATTTCAGAAACTGTGAAAAGTCTTGGCTACTAAAAGGAGGGCCATTGTCTGATACCAATTGTTTTGGCAATCCAAAACGAGAGAAAAGGCCACTCAAAAAATGTATGCTGTGACTAGCCGCAGTACTACCGACCTGGGTCACCTCTAACCATTTAGATTTTGCGTCTATTAAAACAAAAAACATTTTACCTGCTATGGGACCTAAGAAATCTACGTGAACCCTGGACCACGGTTTATCTGGCCAAGGCCACGGGCAAGGTGCGTGCCTCGAGGGTGAGTCACTCTCCGCCGCGCACACCCGGCAGCTGCGACACATAGCCTCGACGGCTTTGTCGATACCGGGCCACCACACATAACTTCTAGCGAATGACTTTGTTTTGACTATGCCCATATGGCTCTCGTGTAGTTCTGATAAGATCCCTGATCTACAACCCTCGGGTACTACTACCCTGTGGCCCCACAAAACACATCCTAGTTCTTCATATAATTCGTTTTTGCGATTAAAGAAGGGCTGGAGTGCTTTAATTTCGTTCTCTACTACGTATGTAACTAAGAATTCGACTCAATAAGGGGTCACGAGTAGTCTGTCGTTTGACGTCCTCGTAGTTAAGTAACATTGCGTTCTGGGCGAAATGTAAATATGTCTGTTCTGGCAGGGTTTTTCGTTCGTCAGAAGAAATCGCTGGTAAGCGGAATAAACCGTCGGCCACGTTTAGTTTGGATGATACATACTCAATACTATAAGTATAGGCGGATAATTTAATATCCCATCTTTGCAATCTACTGGCTACCATCGACGGAATTCCCTGTTTTGGTCCGAAAATAGTTACCAAAGGTTTATGGTCAGTACGCAAGGTGAAAAGTCTGCCATATAAATACTGATGTAATTTATCAAAACAGAAAACTATAGCCAATGCCTCGCGTTCGATTTGTGAATAATGTTTTTCTGCGGAAGTAAGCGCACGGGACACGTAAACCACTGGACGCTCGCTTTCGCGCGAGCTCGCATTCGCGCCGTCCCGCTCACACCTCTGGCTCAGCACGCCGCCTATGCCACATGCGCTAGCGTCACAAGTTAAAAACAAAGGTTTGTTTGGGTCGTAATGAGCTAAGACATCGGCGCTAATTAATATTGATGTAATCAGTCAGGTATCAAGCGAATGCCGAGAGTCGCATAACAATGGAATTTTTATTGTGTCTCGTTTACACATCCTTGACGAGTTAATCTTTCTAAAGGCTAGTTCACAATCCCTACTCCAAGACCAAACTATTCCTTTCTTTAATAACTTGTACCATGGTGCTAAAATAGAGCTTAAATCTTGTATGAATTTAGCATAAAAGTTAACTGTGCCTAAAAATGCCCTCAAATCTTTGATATTGGTTGGCCGGGGTATGTTTAATATACCCTCAACCTTTTCAGGGTCAACTTTGATTCCTTCTGCTGAAATTATGTATCCTAAATATTTTACCTCACTTGTCATAAAACTACACTTATTTAATTTAAGCTTCATTCCGTTATCTTGGAATCGTTTAAGAACTCTTTCTAATACTTCTAAATGCAGATTTCTGTTAGGGGTTCCGATTATAATATCGTCGAGGAAGACCTCAACATTTGGTATGTCATTCAATAATGTTGACATAATTCTCTGGAAAATACCTGGGCTCGAAGAAAGACCAAAGACTAGTCTTTTATATTTAAAAAGACCCTTATGAGTAGTTATTACAGTCAAATTCTCAGGGTCATCCAATTCTATCTGGTTGTATGCTTGTTTTAAAAAAATTTTTGTAAAAACTTTGGCGCCGTTTATTTTAGCTAACAAATCATTAATTCGAGGCAATGGATATCGATCAACCTTGAGAACAGGATTTAGTGTAACCTTATAGTCCGCACAGATACGAAGTCCACCGTCCGCCTTAGGTACCGGCACTAAAGGTGTGGCCCAGTCCGCGCAGTCCACGGGCTCGATGACTCCGTCCCGCTGCATCGCATCCAGCTCGGCCTCCACGCGTTCGCGCAGGGCGTACGGCACGGGCCTCGCGCGGCAGAATACCGGCGTCGCTCCCTCCCGCACTTGCAGCCGCGCCACGCTCCCTTTGAACCGTCCCAGCCCCGGCGTAAACAACTCCCTATACCTGTTGAGCAATTGTGTTATTTCTTTATCATGGTTCATGCCAACATTGTTTTTGTTTTCAGTGATACTATGCAATCTAGGTATCATAATCTCTAATTCGGTAAGCCATTGCCTTCCCAATAACGAAGTCGTACCACCCTCTACTATAAAAAGTTTATAAAAATTCCTTTGAATTACCTGCGTAACAAACTATTACATTAATAACACCAAGTGGTATGACCCTACTGCCATCATAGAACTTAAATACTAAATTAGATTTTTGGATAGGTTTCTTATAAAAATATTTCCTATAGGTATCTTTACTTATACAAGACACTAAAGACCCCGTGTCTATTTCCATAGGTAATTCCACCCCTTTAACTGACACAAGTAAGCTTACCGCCTTATAGCTATTTAAACTGAGTTGATGCATTTCCTCTTCCACCTGCCAGTCCTCTTCCTCCGAAGATAGCGGCTCGTCCTCCCCTGTCAATGTTGGAATGTTACTCTGTTCCCTTCGCTTCTCTATCGCTTTCGCGTGCACGTGAGTCACCCCATTGTTCCTGGCGGCCCCCGTTTGCTCGTGCTTACCAGCAAAGCGATTAGGGCATACTCGACGTAGATGGCCTTTCTGCTTACATTTTCCGCAGATGAAACTGTTGTAACGACAATCTTCGCTTCGATGGTTCTGTGCTCCACATGCGTAGCATTTTGGTTTCGAGTCGTCTGGTCTACCCATTCTCCAGTCTGATCTCTGTCCACTCGCGCCTCGGTTCTGGTGAGCAGGAGCCCTGCGCCCGCGCCACGCCGCCAGCGCGTGCAGCGGCGCGCCCTCGCCCTCCGGCGCGCGGTCAACTGCCGCCGCATCTCGTTCCGCTGCCTCCATTGCGCACGCAATTTTAACCGCATTTGCGTACGTCAACTGCTCTTCCGCAAACAACCGCTGTCGAATGGCTTCACCTTTAAGTCCACACACTAACTGATCACGCAAGTTTTCTTCTAACACTGCATTGAATTGACAAAACTTAGACAACTTTTTAAGTTCAGAAATATATTGTGAAATCGATTCACCCTCCACTTGCCGTCTTTGTCGAAAGCGATAACGTTCAGCCATGAATGACGGGTTTGGTTGTAAGTGATCCGTCATCATCTTCACCACTTCCGTATATTGTTTAGCACTAGGTTTGTCCGGGCTTGATAAATTACTTAAAAGTTCGTATGCTTCGTCACCCATCGCCGCGATCAAAGTAGGTAGCCATAGTTCTTCATTAACCCCGTTGACTTTGAAAAACATCTCGGCACGTTCCACATACATAGTCCAATTCCCTGACCTTACGTTGAATTCCGTAAGCTTGCCGATAGACATATTTACAATAATTGTCTATTCTTGAATGCGAAATGAATCCTCGTTAGCCACTGTAATATTTGAGAGAAACACAAGTTATGTGTAGGACCGTTTATTCACGACTGGCGCCGCCCGGCGGCGGACGCTGACACTACATACATACATAGCTAGTTATAAGTACATTACACTAACCAAGGCTAAAGTATTAAGAGCCTTCATCACGAATGCGTCGGCACAGATATTATAATACTAGTACAGATACCTCATCTCATACAAGAAAACGGTTCCGCCGTATCGGGCTAATATCTCCGGGCTAAATTTAAGTATTGAGAGGGCTATGTAAAAGGCCGTAGATAGCGCTACGTAGACTGATGGACTTCACGGAATAAAGCATGTTGATTGCTCGCAATTAGTTCATGTGTTCAGCACGTCAATAAATGGCGCTACATAGACTGGATTCACGGAAAAAGCATGTCGATTGCTCGCAACTAGTCAACGTGTTTACTTTCTCAATAGATGGCGCTAAACTCATTGCTGTAGTGGATGTAGCACTAAAATAGGGTTAAAATAATGTAACTAAAATACAAAGGTAAATTTCGTTACTACTATTAATGACACGATGGCGCAGCGGATTAGTAAGGTGGCCTCGGATTTAAAATTGCGGGTTCGAATCCCAGTACTCTAAGTACTATTCTTATGTTGTTTTTGTTTTTATCAGTGTTTTGAACTTTTTTCTCTTTTCTTTTCAACAAAATCCAGATATTATAAAATAAAACGTGACAAGATGTCCTACAACTAATACAATAAATAATTTGAAATGTTTTATATTTTATGACAGTAATTTGTTGTGTGTATCAATAAATATAAATAAATGAAAAAATTAAAACGTCCCGTTTCGTCATCATGTAAAAGTAGAGTAGGTTTCATAAATGAATGCAATTTGTACTTCAGAAATTGTAAAGAAAGGCCTCCATCCACCGTCCCGCACAGAAATCAAGTTCCTCCTTATCTTTTGTTCACTAGCACAACTACCGTCCAATACCGCTCTCTCAGTAGTTCAGTTTCAGTCCCCATGAGAGTGAGTAAAAAGTACGGATAGATTGGTGGTGAGTTTAGTAGGTACTGCAAGAGCGAGACAGAGCGAGGCTGTTGCACGACTCGGCCGGCTCGCGTGACCTCTCGAGGAGAGCCCACGCTGCTAGTCTCACGCCGCGCGCCGAATTATTATTTCGACAGTGCAAGCAGAAATGTTATTAAACGTCTATGTAATTTATGTTTTGTTTAATGTATTGATATTTGAATTGATTTTCACATTCATGCAATTTTGACTCATGTTTCATGATCATGTTTGTTATTAAGCCGGCGTTACCTATGAAGGAAATAAGTTTGCTTTGGAATAATTTGTAATTAAAAAAAATGATTTTATTCTTCATTCTAGTAGACAGCTCAAATCTTATTATTCCGCCCGGCAGCTACAGATTAGCAAGAGCCGGCGGCTAAACCGGTGTGTGGCCGTTGTGGATATGGCGCACCAAATTGTACTTATCATTCCATTGTTTTCATTAAGTTAATGGTGTTGTCAATTACTTATATATAATACTAGCGGTCCCAGCGAACTTTGTTTCGCCCCCAGCCCTGTTTTATGGGTTTTTTTTTGCTATAAACCTCACTGAGCCCAAGACCTTTCCAACGAATGCAAAACCGTGGAAATCGGTTCGTGCGTTCTGAAGTTATAGCGTTAGGAAGGAAAACCCGACTTATTTTTATATAGTAGACTAGTGGCCCGCCCGCGACTTCGTACGCGCGTTTTAGTTTAACTCCGTTCCCATAGATCGTAACGAAAATTTATAAGCCTGTACGCATTTTATAACCTTTAACAATAGTTCCTGTAAGTAGCGCGTTCAAACAAACAAAAACATCCAGTTTTAAAATATATACAAAGAAATGCGTACAGATAAATGTTATATTTTATGTACACACAACACGTAGCCCGGTATAATGGTCAAACTTACACAGGGATATTATCTTTTTATTTTACAACGAAAAGGAAATACTTCGTACGCCCTATCGTCAATCGTATATTTATTTCGCATACTAAAATGACCAGGCTACTCTCTGCGCTTACACAGCATCATGACACATACGCTGTGAGAGAAGCAAATTCCCTCAAGTCTTCTCCCGCTACCTTAAGAGTTTGAATTTGAGCTTTGTTTATGGTTATTGGTTATAGCGAATACCTACTCTACTTTCTTGAATTCAAATTGTAAATTGAAAGCGACAATTATATGTAAAGATCTACGCCACCATCATCATCAACATCCAAAAACCGTCCACTGCTAAACATAGGTCCCCCACGAAAAGTTTGTAGAAAAGCAGCGTAGAATGTCCACCGACAATATGAACATACGATCTGCAATCTACACTGGACACAGACCGATTGATATTTACGCTGTTTAAACACAAAAAAATATTATTTACTATTCTAAGGAATAAAATCTCTTCTCGAGAGCAACATCAATAACAAACATGTGTCAAATATTCTGTCTCAGATATGTCAAATGACTGTCAAAAATGAAATAAAAATATTTTAATCGTAAGCATTAAAGAGTATTGATATCAAATTCGAAGCAAATCACCCCCATAATAACTTTGCACCCCTTTTTAACCCCATTAGGAGATGAATTTTAATAAAATATAAAATAAGTCTTCCGTCAATTCTGTAAGAGAATGTGTATGCAAAATTTGAAGTAGATTGGACCAAGGGATCTGGTTGTACCATACAAACTTTGCACCCCTTTTTGACCCCCCTAGGGGTGGAATTTTAGAAAATCCTTTCTTATCTGATCCCTTCGTCATACAAAGAACACACCCTCCCAGTTTCAGGTCTCTACAATCAGCGGTTTAGGCTGTACGTTGATCCATCAGTCAGTCAGTCAGTCAGTCAGTCAGTCAATCAATAAGTCAGTCGTTCAGGACAAAGCATTTTATTGGTATAGATAAACGCTCGCAGCTTTGCAAAATGCCAAAGGAAAATGACAACTCGTTCAATTTTCGACGTTAGTTATAGTTTTAGGGTAACCATGATTTTTTAACAAAGTTTACGTCAAAACCAGACTCAGATCAGAAATAAAGTCTGATTTGCGCATAAGAGGAATCAGAACCAATGAAGATATTAAATAAGATTAAATTATCCGTTTTGGTTTTCGTAAAGTTCACATTTAAATATTCTCGTGACAAAAATAACATTTAAAACGAATAAAAAATACTTCTTCCAAAAATAATACTAACTACTCTTGTCAGTTAGCAGAACATTGTTTAGCCGATTTCACTTCCCAATTGCAGTAACACATTTTATGTTACCGACTTATCATTTGCAAACTTAGTGTCATTTCCTAACCTCACACATAGTCACAAATTTAACGTTTTTTGGTTCTAATGAACGACTAAGATATTTCTGAAAATTATCATAATTTCTTTCCTAAAGAAGCAACATATTTCTGAACGAAAGTATTACAATATTTGTACCGTCATTTATTTATTCATACTTTTTTGCACAACCACAGTTTGTACAAAAGGTTGACTTAACGCTATATGGCATTCTCTACCAGTCATACCTTTGGGCTAAGCAGAAATGATTATGGACGATGTGACAAAGAAATGAAATTAATTATTATCATTTCAATTGTGTTCTAAAACATGGCAATAAGACAGGTATTTTGTTGCAGTAATTCGATAACATAACCGATAGATAGAGCTAATAAAAATAACCGTTGGGATCTTTTTCAGGTTTTTGGTTGCAGTAATTCGATATTATAACAGATCGACGATAACTAATAAAAATAACAGTTTCCATGACATTTAAAATTGAGTTTTAAGTCAGTGCAGTAAGACAGGTTTTTGGTTGCAGTAATTCGTTAACATATCAGATCGACGATAAGTAATAAAAATAACACTTCTGTTCGCAGTACCAGTAAAATAGCATAACAGTCCAGCAAGACTAATATTATTATAACGTCAAAATTAACATGTTATTTATTAGTAACAAAAGTGTTATATTATGTTGGCGAATTCAAGCAGTTATTCCCACTCCTACTCAATAAGTCATTTATTGTTTCCCAAATATTTTGTTGATTTTTTTAACTTAATAATAATTATAACAACGAACAAATTGGATAAAAAATATGATATGGTAATGATTTCGATGCTAAGATAAATAAAACTTCATAACTCAAAAAATAAACTAAAATTTGCAACATTTGCAAACAATAGTTTAACGTTTGAGATATAGAAGCTTCCAAAGTGGTGAAATAGGCGTCCCCCCCCCCTTCTAACCTTTGAACTAAGAAAGTAAAAATTTTGAAAAATATACATATAATTTAATTGGTGTGAATGAGATCGAACCAGTAGTTTTTGAGATATTGCACAATTTTATCAACCGCAAATATAACTTTGTCTTCCATACAAACACTAAGAAAAACTAAGTTATTTTTGCTGTCACAAATGTGATGTTTTCGTTAGGTGAAAGTAAGTAGATCCCGAATTTAGTTGAGAGTGTCATATGGTGTACGGCATCTATCTAGAAATCATCGATTAGATAAAACATTTTATAATGGCAGATTTAAAGTATAGTTAAATAGGTACTAATAGGATGGAGTAAAAAAATATTACTATTTAATTCATGCATAGTAAATATTCTATTTTTACAAGTATATTGAAAAGAGGTAATGCTTGGCAAGGCAGGCTTGTGTTGATCATGGTGGAAGAGTAATTAATAGAACTGTTGACACGACAAACATTCCTTAAAAACTATTAACTTTTAATTAGTGGCGGCAGCGACTGAAAAAAAGTTGACAGCTTTTAAATTTCACCGCTAAAGGCGTGGATAATCTTCGCATCACCAATAATCTATCTACGCATTATCTGCTAAACGAGAAAAACTAGGTTCTTAGGTGCCCTTTATCAAAAACCTTAAGTCTTAGTAGTCTAAAATAAAATACAGCAAAGCTTTGCTGCTAGCTAGGTCACCCAGGTACCTACTAAGCAGATGAACAAACTTGTTTATATTTTTTTTAAAGTAACTAAACGACAAATAATCTCATTGTGGCATTATATTACTGCCGATAACCGCAACTATTTCATTTCCAACACCTATGGGTTGGCTGGAAGAGATCTCTTTTAGGGATAAGCCCACCTTTGTTCACATTGTGACTTCTTGTATTTTCTGTACATCTTTTAAGTGCAGTAAAGAAAGAATATAATAATACAATAATCATCATTTAACATAATCATCGTCATTATCAGCCAAAAGACGTCAACTGCTGAACATAGGCCTCCCCACATTATAATAATCAGCGTAACAATAAGACACGTGTGCCAAAAACCAGAACTTATTTCTTCAACATGCCGCGGCATGATAATACTAGCGGCGATAGAAATGTAAATCAAAAGTGGCGAAATTTTATGAAATGCCGCAACATTTCAGATAGGTACAATTGAAACGCAGAATGCATAATGCCGATTTTTTTTAATTCAGTTCCTTTTCGTGCCACGGCTGAGCAAAACAAAATGGCGTCAAGTAGCAAATTCGTGTCTGGAAAATGTGATTAAAGGCAGTGCAAATACAATATGTGTGACCGCGTGATAATAGTCACTTGAAAGACGTTTGCTACAGTGAATTACAAAAAATTTTGATTTTCAAACGAGAAATATAGAAAATAGAAACATTTTTTTTAGGTTATGCACCTCTTTCAATGCTCATCGAATCTGGTATCCGGATGCAGCTAGGAAGTGTGACAGAGTAATTGCTATTGTCAATCTGAAAACATTCATATTTAACATTGAGTGATTTAAATGTTTTATTATGATCATATTATGATAGGAAAATAGAAAGAAGAGGTGCTCGCTCGTAGCGCAGTGGTGGCAGTATTAATACCTACCTATATAACTTACGGTGCGGACAGTGTTTGGATGAAACGAATATTGTAAACAATCTTGACATTTCCTTTAACGAAATCATTTTTTTTAACACAACAATCACAACCTGCATTAGGTTATTTATCGTTGAACACTTGAGATCTTTTTAAATCAAATAGTTAATGAATGTAACTTTTTTTACTGATTTCGTTGACTGATATTCTTTAAAAGAAAAAAAATGCTTACAACATTTGACAAGCAATAAAAACGGATTATACATATTTTTATGAAATCGTTAGCACTAAGGGACATCTCAGTTAAGAAGCAGATGTTTACCAAGTAAGTCTTTGTTGTTATCATTGTCATCATGCTTAATTTCTGAAATAAAATCCAATTTGTCCTACCAAACTGTTAGTCATGGTCACCCTAAATCTTCATCATTGACAACAAAACCAACGTCGTGGTGATGACGATTAAACAGTTATTATTATCAATCAATATTATCAATTATCATTGTGCAATAACCTTTGACATTTTGAAAACTGCAAACGTTTAAAAACAGTCGACGCCAATTATGAAATCTGTGGAATTACAGACAACAAAGTTTCGGAGAAAACCGGAAAGTGCTAGAATTGCGTTGGGTTATTTATGTTCATGTGATGATGTTCAGAAATCTTAGAATGTTATAAAACTATTCAAATATTTTACCTATATCCTATTGTTTTATGAAACCTACCAATGTTTAAACGCTCACGGGTGCGGTTATCAACATTATTTGGTTTACTGCACCGCCCAGTGGCCTATCAAAATAATTTGCATAAGCCTAATTCTTGCTTAGTTTTTAAACAAACAAAAACGTTCTATGAAAATGCGCCATCTATTACCACCTCATAAATATGCCGCAAAGTTCTATCATATACCGACAGAGGGCTCTATGTCGTTAAAAAGCATGCTTTTATTTGTGCTTTTATGCTATTTACAACATTTTTACTTTTTGAGAAAAAATTGGGTAGTATTAAGTTTTATTTGTTTTAAACGGCTAAAAATATTTTTTTACCTATGTTTTGGATATTATCTTCATGTATTTTAGCTTTTTAATCCAAATTAATAAACCGTTTCTCCAATGGCCAGACGGGTAGCGCCATCTATCGAGAAAATTTACAAGCTATGAAACCTATGTTCCGAATGAGACCCCGTGGCGTCGGGACCAAGTTCAGGCGAACACAATGCGCGCTAACGACACACATATGCACTTGCGCCTGTGTGCGTAGAATGGTGTACAATCAGTCGAACTAACCATTTTGATCCGTTAAGTCGTAAACTGATGATAATGCTAGTTTGCATGTTGTATCATTTAATACTTTAATTTACTAATGAATGTATTATTATTTATTATAAGTACGTGTATATAATAAGTGTATTATTATTTATAATAAGGCGTGTGTAATATCTGATTTTTTCGATATCGAATCGGAACTATATATCGATATTCGATATCATTTATTGAAACTATATATTTTCAAAATTATATATTGGCGTATTGATGTGTATTTCGTATCATTGAATCTAAAACGATATATTGGCGTATCGATGTGTATTTCCTATCATTGAATCTAAAACGATATTTTGAAAACTATATATTGGCGTATCGATTTGTATTTTGTATCATTGTATCAAAAAAATATGTTCTTCTGAGACAGTATAAAGTGATATCGTATCATAATTTCAAGAAAACTCCAGTCGTAGTAATAACAAACCTTTATTCAATAATTTCACAATAATCATTTTCGCTACAGGTAAGGTCAGTGCTTCGCTAAATAACGGCCAACACTTCACTTCGCGATGATCGGACGAGAACTGCCAGAGCATCCCGCTTCCATCGCTCCGTTGATTCGGCCCCCACCACTCAACCCCACTACGCCTGGCGGGGCTGAGCAGTGTTGCCAATATTAAATAAAAATAACTACTACTATTCAAAAATATGACAAATATTACATTTTTAATTAAAAATCATGACATTCGGCCATCCTACAACGTGCAGCCTCCCGGCGCACGGGTCATAACAATACCTGTTGCTCAGTTTATCCTCACATTAAATTTAATCTTATCAGTAATCAATTTACAAAATAAGTTGAAACTTATAATACCTATAACTAATAAGAATGTTTGCGACATACATCTAGTTTAATAATTACTAATGAAGAACATGTACAGTAATAACAAAGTTTTCTTAAAACTATCTTGTACATTAATATATATCTTAAACCTCAACGACGTTATCTGGGACGCAACAACATTCAACTGAAATCCCGGTGCCTGACTGTTTAAAATCATGACATTCGGTCTGATGCGATAGTGTATAAATAATTATTATACAATAGAAATATTGTATAATAGTCCTGCATTTACTGTTCTTATCATAATACTTTATGTTAACTGAGAGCTAAACAATTGTTTAGTTTGACATAATAGTATAACTCATACCAATTTTACATTATCTTATACTTTAAACGAGCAATTCTTGTACATATTTTAAATATCGGAAATGGCTTCAATTATTGTAATGAAATTTTGTAAATAGGGGGTTTGTAAGGCAAAAATCGATATAGATAGGTTTCATTCTCAGCAAATGATGTTATCACCGTGTTTTCAGGCACTGAAAACTCGCTACAAAATCATTTGAATATCAAGGTAAATTTGGCTATCAATGTTCAGTTGGGTCAACGTTAGTTCAGTTGGGTAAGACACGTGGTTCCTGATGGATCCAAACTTTTTACATTTTATTTTAAATAAAATACCGGTCACCCAGGTTCTTTATATGTTATAGAGGAAATAGTCGCGTCACACATCACCTGTCCCAAAAGCAAAATTTCACGCGTCGGACCAAAACTAAATCAATATGAATTCGTTTCCCAATCCTGCCCTAACTATCCTGCAATAGCACGTTTAACGTCTCTTCCTCACTAGGACTGCAACTTCGCCAAATTACTGTAATCACATTGGAATAGACCCCTAACTTTGGCCCCTACCAGAACCGTCAAGAATTACTAACATAATCGACCACAGCAATCCGTCAGTTTGTCTTTTGTCTTTGTATTTTATGTTATCATCATTAAGAGCTGTGGTCTTCACAATAAAAATATATATATAACTATTGCTAGCGCTTCCTTACAAGGGCTAACTGTCAATTCTTCAATATGGGAAGATTTCTAAAGAATGGGAATGTTCTAATATCATATCGCTATCAAGAAAAAGGTAATAAAGCGAATTTAAGCAATTACCGCTCATCAAGTTGACTTCCTTAACTAAGCGCAACTATGCTAATAAATAATAACTGAACTAAAACTCATGTCAAATTTTGGCACTATTTGCCTCACCAACAAGTTTGATTCTTTTATCAACCTATCGAAGATGTTCGGTTTTTAATCTGTACCATGGATCACATTTTGACGATGCAACAGTTATCGAAATGGTAACCGAATACCAGATGCCTTCATCGATTTACCGACCCTAATAAGTCATTTGATAGTGAAGAATCGTGGACCGCTTTCCAGGCATTACATAACTCTTGAATAGATCGTTAATATGTAAATCTAATCAAAATTTATACGCAAATGCCACGCAGGGCAATTAACCCTTGTTCCAGCAGACGTCTTTAAAAACTGTACTGGGAAAAACGGGAGGACTTTAAATGAATAACTTTAGGTTCATAGATAATCATAGTTCCACTGACAGACAATCCCTAATAACTGCAAATAATGATGCAGGAACTAAGTGAAGCCTCTAGGGGGAAGTTGGTTTGAATAAGAACTTAGAAGATGGTAACAACATCAATATAACCATTAATCAAAACACCATGGAATAGGTAGACAAGGTACGTGTACTTGGAACAGGAAATCCGCATGGGCAAAGATAATCAAATAAAGGTACTTCATAAGCAAATAAAACATATGTCGGCGGTTTATTCTAAACTTGACTTCGCTTTCAAAAAGGAAAACCCAGCTGATCAAAACCCAGAATCCATAATCAGTGAATTCTTCTATGCTCACGTGTGGGACTGAGACCTGGATGTTCACTAAAGTACTTATTCGGGCATTCGTAAAAGGTATATCAGCGGAAGGACTATCCGCGCCTAGAACTAACTATGGAAATAACACTATTTTGTTTGAGGGAGCACAGCTATTCAATACACTACCAAACCCCATAAAAGAGTGTGAAAGTATAAACATATTAAAAATAAGCTAAAAATGTATTTAGAGTCGAATACCGGCTAATTACATAAGATTTTTTTTTTCAACTCATAAATGAAATGTCATTTCGTATGAGAATAAAGATTTTTAAACCTATGTCCATGTCAGCCACAGTTAAAACATGTCAAACCGCTATTTTCGTTAGATATATTTGTATTACTCCTATTCCCGATCCTTCACCGAACCGGACTCCCATTATTCTAGACTGCTTACGTGACTTCCTTGTTCTTTCCTTCCTTCACTCGATGAAGACGATGTTGAAGGACTCCTCCTCATCCGTTGCCTCCTCCTTGGTCATATTGAGCGCGGCGTTTTCCAATCATCATCTTAACGATGCATCCTGAAATCTAAATAAATTCCTCTGAGTAGTTACCCACTCTATGCCTACTGTGTTTGATTTAAACAGTATACAAACAGCTGAATTTAACGAACTTCATTGACTTCGTTGACTGTGAACTGTATCAATTGTTAAAACTTCTTAAGACGGTTACTAATGAAAAATAAACTCAAATCATGGGTAATTCCAAACTTAATAAATCAGCAATATATTTTGTATATATATTAATGTGTAGTCTAGTGACCATAATAGTTGACTAAATCATTGTAAAATCCAGCGAACATTATTAATCATTTCAATAAATATAGTGTTGTCAACCTATAAGGGATCATCAGGTCAAGTTCAAGTTTCCCAAAAAGTGATTGTGTGTGACCTTTGCTGTTCATTTCATTTTTGGATATTCAATTCTTTTCTAAATAATATTATGTAACTTTAAGCTTAACTAGTTCGATAGTAACACTATATAATTTATTTAATCCGTATTTCTCATTAAACTTGCATAGTTACAGCATATGTTAGTATTTTGGTTTTCTTGTAAACAACTACCAAATAAAAAGGGTGCGTTTAGCTATTATCGGAATGCAAACTTAACGTGATATTATACCAATGTAACTTACTCGTATATTTCGACTTAATATTTATTTCGTTTGTGTTTCCATAATTAATAAATATAAATAAACTATTTACTGACCCAGCGAATCTCCATAGCTCACTCATAGTAATCCAGTAAACATACATAGTTTACTCATCCAGCGAACCTCCAAGTTCACTCATAGTTATCCAGTAAACAAACATAGTTTACTCATCCAGCGAACCTCCAAGTTCACTCATAGTAATCCAGTAAACAAACATAGTTTACTCATCCAGCGAACCTCCAAGTTCGCTCATAGTTATCCAGTAAACAAACATAGTTTACTCATCCAGCGAACCTCCAAGTTCACTCATAGTAATCCAGTAAACATACATAGTTTAGTCATCCAGCAAACCTACATAATAATCCTGCAACCATACAAAGTTTAATTATTCAAATTCAATTCAAAATTCAAATTCAAAATCTTTATTTCAATTTAGGTCATGAAATGACACTTATGAACGTCAAAATATACAGTGAAATAAAATAAAAATAAATGTGCCCTGAAAGGGCCGAAACATGTCTCCTTATCTTTTGGGCCCCACCAGCGCTTCGAGACAGAAAGACACGACGGAACGACAAGCTTGCGCTCACTTCCCGTGCTATATGGGCGAATGTCGCCCCTCTTCATGAAATCATCCAAATTTTTACGGACGTACATTACACTATCAAAAATGTATTGAGAAGCCACAGTTAACATGTTGATCCTCCCAAAGACCTCTCTCAGGGAGTCACGAGGACCAAGTCCATAAATAGCACGAATGGCTCCTTTCCGCAAAACAAATATGGTTTCAATGTCCGTAGCAGAACCCCACAAGAGAAGACCGCAAGACACAATACTGTGGAAGCAACCAAAACATACAAGCCTCGCCGTTTCAACATCAGTCAGGTACCCAATCCTTCCAACTGCAAAGGCAGCTGAGCCCAGCCCCACAGCTAGGGCTTCAATATGAGGTCTCCACTGTAATCCTGAGTGAAGTGCAATGCCCAAAAATACAGTGGAGTCCATCAAGACCAGACTGTTACCATTTAGTACAATGTAGTTACAATTCAGTGAACCAACATGGTTCACTCATAATAATCCTGCAAACATACAAAGTTTAATCATCCAGCGAACCTACATGGTTCACTCATAATAATCCTGCAAACATATAAAGTTTAATCATCCAGCGAACCTACATGGTTCACTCATAATAATCCTGCAAAGATACAAAGTTTAATCATCCAGCGAACCTACATGGTTCACTCATAATAATCCTGCAAACATACAAAGTTTAATCATCCAGTGAACCAACATGGTTCACTCATAATAATCCTGCAAACATACAAAGTTTAATCATCCAGCGAACCTACATGGTTCACTCATAATAATCCTGCAAACATACAAAGTTTAATCATCCAGCGAACCTACATGGTTCATTTACAGTGATCTAGGAATGAAAAGTGATATTCTGCTACTTTATTTATTGTGAATCTACCGTATTATTTGCATGCTATTTTTGAATAGTTTGTAAAAAAAAAGAACTTAACTGTATCTGAATCCCACCAAAAATGTGACAGTTTTCTCACGCAAATAAATTACAAATTTCATTTTATTTCACATTTACTTTCATTTCATATTTAATAAACAAATATAGTTTACTTTTCCAGCGAACCCACACGGTTCACTCATAGTAATCGAGTAAACAAAAATAGTTTACTCATCCATTTGATAATCCATTTGTATTTAGAGTGGATCTTTCTTAAATATCGATAAAGATTGTAAGATATAACATCATATAGTTATTTATTAAAATCAAGGTAAAATAGTAAGCAAGCAGTCATTTCCTTAGTAATTCGTAGCTTATCTTTATTTTTCTGCGTGTCTTACTGTTTCTCAATGTTCAAACGAGCCAAACTTATATACGATCGAAGAGTAGCCTCGACCACGTATAATGAGCGTAAGAGGTGTTACAAATGCATGGTCGAAGAGTCGCCTCGACCACATGCATAAAATAGACACCTCGTTCGCCAATTCGGCATCGTATGAAATCAGTCTTCATTTGACTTGATACTCAAATCATTTTCTTATAATTCATGAAAATATCGCTTTAAAATAACTGCTTGAAAACTTCCTTCATTTTAACGTTTCAAAAGATGTGAGCGTACATACCTTGGTTTATCCCGCTTCTGAAGTTTCAAGAAAACTCCAGTCGTAGTAATAACAAACCTTTATTCAATAATTTCACAATAATCATTTTCGCTACAGGTAAGGTCAGTGCTTCGCTAAATAACGGCCAACACTTCACTTCGCGATGATCGGACGAGAACTGCCAGAGCATCCCGCTTCCATCGCTCCGTTGATTCGGCCCCCACCACTCAACCCCACTACGCCTGGCGGGGCTGAGCAGTGTTGCCAATATTAAATAAAAATAACTACTACTATTCAAAAATATGACAAATATTACATTTTTAATTAAAAATCATGACAATAACGTGATATCATTGTTGTTGTTTTTCTTAAATCTGTTCGGATTATGAACTTTAATTATATCGAAAATGTTTTAATTAAAGTAGTATTTACTTAGTTGGTTATTTATTTTAAAATACATAATAAGATCTTATCACAAGAATACATAATATACCTACCTAAATAAAATTAATAGAATAAAAATCAATAAACTTACCACCATTATTGCCATACGTCTAAAGTTTAGAATCCTACGAATCCCCAATTATTGCTGTTTCACTCGCACACAGACCCTCACATTCATATCTGTTCATCGTAGCGCAAGTGCCTAGCTAAGCTAAACCGTATTGCATCGGAATACGGTTTGATATTCCTATATCTATGAATCATGAATATCGAGGCGTATCGTATCACATCGATGCGTCAATATAGTGTTTAGAAAATATATAGTTTTGATGCGGGCTGATATCGGATATCACGATATTGATCTAATATACGTTTCAATATCTATATACGATTTGAATCGGCCATGCCTATTTATAATGAAAGGTCATAAAGATTATTTATGCAACACGAAACATTGATACGATGCATGGATGGACTTCTTTTATAGTAAATTTATTCACATAATTATTTTTTAACTTAAGGAACACAAATAATTAAAATTAGTAAAAATAGGTACTAAACAGATTTTAAATTAGAAACTTGCCTATCTAGAAACAAAACATGCCCTATACAAGACTAACGACTAACATATAAATAAATCTGTTTCAAAATATTGTATTGTAAGTTTTTAAGATTTATAAGAAACGTTGGTGGTACAACTCTAAATTGAAAGAAAAGAAACCGACTATGATGTATATAGTGTGTGTGTGTGTGTGTGTGTGTGTGTGTGTGTGTGTGTGTGTGTGTGTGTGTGTGTGTGTGTGTGTGTGTGTGTGTGTGTGTGTGTGTGTGTGTGTGTGTGTGTGTGTGTGTGTGTGTGTGTGTGTGTGTGTGTGTGTGTGTGTGTGTGTGTGTGTGTGTGTGTTTGTTTGTAAACTCAGTTAGCCCTACGATTTTATTATCTTGGGGTCAGTAGGTACCCGAGAGGATACATACTACTTTTTATTTGTAGACAATTTAAAAAAAACAAAACGTACGAGCATAGTTTTTCAAAATATCTCTAACATGTAAAAAAAATGTCAAAATCAGACAACGCTTAAGGGGTGGAAAACGTTTTCTCTTTTTGTATGGAAGCTTGCGCGCACACGATCCTCTTAAAATAACATCAATACTACATTTATGAATAATTAAATCAAGAAAATCGGAGGAAAAGGTTCAAATGAAATTCTATCATGAAATGTTAAAAGAATGTATTAAATTTGAGGTTTTTTTTTAACTCGTTTGTAAATATTTTTATTATGTGTATTGTTTACATTTGAAAAAAAAGTTTAATGTTTTATTTTGTTCTAGAAAAAATTCAAAATCAATGATTCTTCGACCTTCAATCCGAGATTAGCCGCGAGCGATACCTCTTTTTCGATGACCTGAAAATCACTATGTATCAAATATTATAATGCATAACAGACAGATAAGTTCTTAATAACAAGATGAGCTTTTACATTACCATTATTTTACTGTCATCAATATCTTCAGTGCTCATCTCAGGCATGAGTAATTTCATCATTTACTTTTGTATTTTCAAAGTAACTAGCATTATCAATATTTTTCGTGCTATTAACGTTAATATTTTCTATGCAAAGCATGAAGATAACCATAAACTAGTTAGTAAGCAGACAAAGCATATTATTTAAAAGCATAATTTTGAAGGAAGTGGTAAAAATAACGAAATTATAGCCTTTATAATATGCTCAATGAAAAAAATAGGTCACCCTAATACTTTTTCATCTTTGCACTTTTTAATTCAATATACAAAAAAAAATACAGGATATTATTATAACAAAGCCGAAAACCACGGTTTATTTTTCACGGTTTTGTCACACCCTGTATTTATTGAATTCTGATAGATTTTAAAAGTGATTTTTGTATGGAATTAATTACTCCCTTTGCTATTTTAAGTATAAAGTTTTTTTTGGGAAATTAATCAGGTGATTAATTTATAATCATTACAAAATGATTAATTAAGTAAAAGTATATTGTTTTAAACTTTCATGGTCACTAACATTAGAATAGTTAGATACGGGATTGCTACCATGTACCTTATTATTTATGAGCTTCCGATATTTCGGCACTGTTGCAAGCGCCATGATCACGGAGTAACTGAAGAGAACTTGCGGGTGGGTTGTTATTGGCAGACATATCGGTCTACCCTCCTTCGAAGTCGTTTATTACGCTCGCCGCCGGTACCATTGTCCACAAACTCACTATTTACTCGCGTCTGTTCTCGACACACAACACTGACAGTATCTGTTCGCGAAACGGCACTATTTTTATTTACACGGTTTTTACACATTCGAACCACTCTGCCGTCCATAAGCTATAGTGCCGTTAACCGACAATTGGTCAAAATTGACTTTGTAGTACTATCTGGATCAGAAAAAAATGCTGAATCTAACACTGTTACTCATATTTTTCTATCTTGCTTAGTTCCTGAGATACAAAAAATAAGAATGCCGTTAACTGCTTTGCCTTAGCGAAATTACAGAGCTAAAATGCAGTTACAACAAATTACTTAGCTAAATCGCGGCTAAGGGATTTTAACTTGTAATAGGACATATATTTTTTTTAAATTACAACAGTATATTGCCGTTATTAAAAAAATATGTAAAATATTAGACAAAAACGCAGATAAAGTCCAATAGCGGCATTTAAGCGTTGTATTAGGTGTCTGTATTTATTAAAATAACAGTAGCGGGTAGACCATAAATGCTAATTAAATGTACCAGGCTACGTGTTTTTTACATGTTTACATGACTTAAATGCCGTTATCCTACATTCCTAAGCTATAATGCGGTTATGTGCAAAACGTTGAATTGGGTATTTAAAAATTGAAGAGAGAGCAGTCTGTGAACGGGACAAAGGGTGGGACGAATTTGTCTGCAAAGGCGTGGAGCCAAGTTGATGAGTCATTTGCAGGTGTGTTTGTTGCGATAACTAACTGACGAAACTTTCTGATTTGTTTTTAAACTATAGTAGAAAGCGTGAGTGGAGACATGCTTTCGCAAACCTTTCTCTAGTCTTTCTTTTTTTCTTAGAGAAAAGTCGTCTAACCTGTGCCGTTTTTTTGGTAAAGGACGTAATTCTCCATGGATATATCTCTCTTATATTATTACTCTTATTACTCTTTTTTTGCCTCCTTGCTTTTTCGAACAGTGTCTGTACCCTCAGCATTCTACCGGGGAGGATTTTATCTTAAATGACTTTTTGGCTACTAGAATCTGCTGACGAATTTAAGACATCGACAAAATAGGAGTAAGCACAGAGCGAGTTAGAAGTGTTAATGTTTGGTAGTGAGTTTAATCTTTCATCAACAAAGTTAGTAAACGAGGCCCAGTCCAGCTTTTTTTGTGAGTATTTGAAAAGTGGGATAGTGGGATACGAGAGTTACTCGGCGGGGATGGATCTGGTGCACCAAATGCTCTTTTAAGAAAGCAGTGATATTAAATTTGGGGGGCAGAGAGACATATCGACAGCAAAGGCTGGGTTTTGAAAAGAATATACCCATGTTGTTGGACTACCTTTGTCCAAAATACACAAATTTAGCAAACCCAAAAGATCTAAAAGAATTAAGCCAGGAGGATCCGGGAGATGGCAACCCTCATAGGCGAGGTGTGCGTTCGAATCATTCATCACAAATACTGAAGGAGGAAGAGACAAAATGAAAGAACTTAATTCGTTTGGAAAGCAAGAAGAAGGGTAAGAAATATATACAGATAGAATATCAATGTATGAAGTTCTCACAGCCACGACATTATTCATCTTGCCTATAATCAGGAAGAAAAAGTTGAGAGTAGGAAAGAGCGCGCCTTACTAGAAAGGTGCTACCAGCGTCTCTATCGTTTCTATTGTCACGGAGGCATGGGTAACTCGAGACGTGAAAGCGGAATTAGCCACGTCTCCGAGATAGCCACGACCAACAGATAATATTTATGAGAAAATTCAGTTAATGTTTTTTTGTGCTTCTGAGTTCCGCTGAACTGCCAAATTCATTTTGGCTCAATTGCGAAGAGAAATATTAAGAAAATTGACAGAGTTTTCAGTATATTACTCAGGTTCAAGACGGTGTTTTGTTTGCCGTTCAGCAATTGGACACTGTTATGCAAAAGGATGTCAAGTGACCTAAAATCAGGTATGGAGTTATTGGTACCACTGGATTCGCAAAAATGTCCTCTAACTGGTCGCCCAAAGGTCGAACTTCGGAAAAATTTATATTAAAAGTTATCTCACAAAATAACGTATTGCAAAACAACCCATTGAGTATACTGATATATGCAAAAAGGTTTCACGTGTTCTTAATACCGTTTAGCGATTTATTATAGCTGAATTTATTTTAACAAAAAGGTTTCAAGTCCATGTTTATTAATGGAAATACTAAAATTATTGTGTTTTTTGAATTGTTGATCTGTCAGGTTTAAACAGCTGTCGTTTTTTCTTGCACCGATCTTTAAATAATGACTAAATAGACCTTAGTTTAAGATTTTTGACCAATGAATAGGACGACAAGTCATCCTAGTCATAATTCCTTTAAAAAGATTATTCAACCTACTAACTCCTAAAAATCTATCCAGTTTGACTAACTTAAAACAAAATCATCTATGTATTCCAAAATCCTTATAATAGAAGATAATTTCTTATAAATTAACTTTTTTTAAAATACAGATTTTTATAATTATTTTACGAAGGCATCTTATTATTTTTGAATAAAATAATAGTGACCTATGGATGTAAGAGTCTTAAGATTAATATCTGTATTTTAAATAATCAAATCTGGCAAAAAGAAGCAATTTACTGCGGTTTTGGAAGTACATAGTACATACAAATTAAAAACAGAATACATTTTTGAATATAGGTCTTGATTGATCAATCACCTGAAGTTGTATTATATACTGATTTCGCCATGGGCAGACTGTTCATTGATAATCAAGTATTACAAAATGCATAGAAATACGCAGATTAAATTACGAATAGCAAAAATCCAAAAAAAGTGTGTGGATTTACTAGAACGTTAGAATTATTGAAAGTAACGCTTTTTATAAACTTCTACCAAATAAAACAAATGAAATTTTAATGAAGAAATCATAAAAATATAGAGAACTGTGTCGTTGAAACTGTTTGAATATAAAACTAATACTAATAGGATTCTTAAAAGAGTTTTGCAAAAGGGATTTAAAGTACTTTAAAACCTTTTAGCAAATTATTTGCAACGATAACCTATTAAAGCAAAAAGGTTTTAAGTGTTTTAATTGCATTTATCTACTTGTATAGTTATAATTTACACAAATGCACATCAAATACATAAAATATACATCTCATTCTGTAGTTATGCCAATTTCCAGGCATGTAAACCGTGTAAATACGAAGTTACAGCAATTTTTAAAAGTGACGACCTTGAAAATCTTTAAACGCGTTTATCTCGAAATGACCAATATGTCACTCGACACCCTTTTGCATAACACTGTCCAATTATAATTTATAGGTCCACATACCTATGGATTAAGTCACTTCACCAAGTGTTTCCGTTAACTGTGTTTTAATCAATAGCAGAAAGTTAAACTGCTAAATTTAGGAATTAAAATTAATAGTCGTTTGTAATTGATTTCACCACGACATGAAAATGGAAAAGATTTAATTTTGTATTGTCTTTTATAAGAATCTACTTAAGTATTTTCGTAACGCTGTAAGAAACATTGATTATTGCCAGTTACTTCTCTTTTGTTATAAGAAATAGCAAAAAATGAAAAATCTGCTAAAAAAATTAAAATATGATAAAAAGTCATTGGAATTGATTGCCACGAGACACAAAAATGCGAATATATATGTTTTTTATTTAAATTTCGATTTTATATACTATTACTGGTTTTATTATTTTTGTCATAAATTCATTTTTCTGTATTTTCTAGATTTTCTAGTAACTTATGCCTAGCTTAAATGCCGTTATAGTTAAAGGTTTTGTATTTAGCTGCATTTTAGTCTTGTATTTAATACGAATCAAATAGGCGTACCAAAGACTGCATAATTTACGCGCTAATACGAGACTAAAATGACGTTAACTGACATTAGCTGCATTATAGGCAAGTAATGTCTCGTCAAAAAATAAAAAAGTATTACCGAGGTAAAACGCCGTTACACTATTTAACGGCATTAAAGTTTAGTAGAATTATTAGTGAGGAACTCGTTTTACAAATTTATCAAAATTATTGAAGATCCAACACTTAAATGCCGTTAAGGTAGCTGTAGCGGCATTTAAGTTGTGTTTATTATGAATTATTTGTTATTTGATACTTAACTAAAACGATAAAATTAGAATATTTCAGAACCTATAATACGTAGCGTTGTGTGAGTTTTTGTGTTCTATAGTTCTTATAAAATCCTATCTGATGGTATATTTAAGTTACAAATTACTCATTTACTTTTGAAACAGCGATTTTTTTTCCGTTTCCCACCTTTAAGCCCGTTTTTCTCGAAATGTGGTTTTTGCACTTAACGGCATTATAGTTTGTGGACGGCAGCACTGGATTCCAGACACTTGACAATTTAAACCCGTCCTCACGATTGAAATTTTTGTATTTAGTTATTTCGATCGCTTCCCTAACCAATATTGGTATGTAGTGGCGTTCTGTCGAAATTATCTGAGGGTTGTGGAACTCGATCCAGTGATTTGGCCCCGATTCTAATAAATGTTCAGCAATAGCAGATTTCTGTCTGTCATTGTTTTTGACCGCTTTTATGTGTTCACTCATTCGGCACGCTATGGAACGTTTAGTTTGGCCAATATATGAGCTACCGCAGCTGCAGTCAATTTTGTAGACACCAGGTCTTTGTAGTGGGAAACTGTCTTTGGGAGATCTTAAACATTGTGCCACTTTTCTTAATGGAGTGAAGACAGTATTTAGTGAAAATTTATTTAGAACATTAGAGACCTTGTCTGTCACTCCTTTTATGTATGGCAAAAACACTGGTTGTCTATCTACCCTATCTTTCCGGTGTCTCACTTTGTGTCTAGGTGGAAGTTGCCCTTTAAATCCATTACTCAGTAGGACCCGCTGAACATGTTCCAATTCTTGGCTAAGATTTTCGCTATCGCACAAATCATAAGCACGGTTCGTCAGCGAGGTCACCACTGAATCAAGATGTCTAGGATGGTGATGTGAGTTTGCGTTGAGATAGCGATCAGTGTGAGTGGATTTCCTGTACACAGAATGACCGAGTGATCCATCATTTCGTACACGGATCATTACGTCCAGAAACGCTAGACTTCTGTCCTCTTCCACCTCGAAGGTAAAGTTCATTTTTGGGTGAATGCCATTTAAGTACGCCAAATGAGACTCCACATCCTGTCTGTCACCCCTCAATACACAGTATACGTCATCTACATACCTCTTCCATAGTTTTATCTCCGTTGTAGCCGTGGCAAGAGCTTTTTCTTCAAAAAACTCCATCCATATATTCCCGACCACTGGAGCTACGGGACTGCCCATGGCAACTCCATCTATTTGAAGGTAGTATTGACCCCGGTAAACAAAGAAGTTCTTTGACAGGCAATGATGTAAAAGTTCTGCATATTCCATTGGGATGTCATGTTCTTGCAACTTTACCTTCACCACTTCCATGCACTCCGCTACTGGTACATTAGTGAAGAGCGATTCTACGTCAAAACTGACCATCACCTCATTCGTCTCCACTTTAGTATCACGCAGAATTTCAATAAAGTGGCGGGAATCTCTGACAAAAGACGACGTTCGGCCTACGATTGGTTGCAATACTTTCGCTACGTGCTTGGCCAGTTCGTACGTTGGTGAGCCTATTTGGCTCACAATTGGTCGCAGGGGCACATTCCGCTTATGTACTTTAGGCAAACCGTATAGTTTTGGAGGCTGGGCATTTCTAGGTCGTAGTAAGAACTTAAGGATATCGTCGTCTATGGCGCCTGCGCTTTGTTTGATAAGTGACCGAGTGCTACGATCAGTTCTCGCCGTTGGGTTATAATCTACCATTTTGTAAGTATTTACATCACTGAGTAAACTTTGTGTCTTATTGTCGTACTCAACAATGTCCATAATAACTGTTGCATTACCCTTATCGGCTTTAAGGACTATAATGTTTTCATTCATACGAAGCTCTCTTAATGCCGCTGATTCAGAAGATGTAACATTCGGTTTCGGTGGTGTAACATGGCGTAATATCACGGCGATGTCTTGTCTTAACGTGTCCGCATCTACTGATGGTATTTTGTTACGCATGATACCTTCTTCAACCGAACCAATCAGCTCCTCATAGGGAATACGTGTCGGTGTAATGGCAAAATTTAACCCTTTCTGTAGAACAGATTTTGCTGAATCAGACAACTCGGAACTTGACATATTTATCACCGTTCGAGTTGCGATCGAGTTCTCATAGTAGGTGGCGGGCTTCTGTTTTTTATACAATGACTCAAACTTACGATCATGTTTCATCGCTCTTAGTTCCTTAGTACGTTGTGCTTGTAAGTAGGTCACACGATCGCAAATGTCAAAGTCACTACTAGTAAGCATCTCACTACACTTATGATGTAATTTATATAACTCACTCTGTGTTTGGTCCAATTGATACCTACAATTTCGTATCGACTTACGTAATAGTTTGACACTCGCACTTCTTAGAACACTCGCGGAGCCGTGAATGTCAGGTCTAGGTTTTATCCGCACACACAATGGGATAATATCGGAATCACGACACTTCACTAGGAATGAAATGGACTCCTTTAAACATTTACACTTTTTACGCGCGCGTTCAAGGTCTTTTATTGATTTTGATGTATCCGGCCCGTACCGGGAAACAATATATTGTTTTAAACTTTCATGGTCACTAACATTAGAATAGTTAGATACGGGATTGCTACCATGTACCTTATTATTTATGAGCTTCCGATATTTCGGCACTGTTGCAAGCGCCATGATCACGGAGTAACTGAAGAGAACTTGCGGGTGGGTTGTTATTGGCAGACATATCGGTCTACCCTCCTTCGAAGTCGTTTATTACGCTCGCCGCCGGTACCATTGTCCACAAACTCACTATTTACTCGCGTCTGTTCTCGACACACAACACTGACAGTATCTGTTCGCGAAACGGCACTATTTTTATTTACACGGTTTTTACACATTCGAACCACTGGATTCCAGACACTTGACAATTTAAACCCGTCCTCACGATTGAAATTTTTGTATTTAGTTATTTCGATCGCTTCCCTAACCAATATTGGTATGTAGTGGCGTTCTGTCGAAATTATCTGAGGGTTGTGGAACTCGATCCAGTGATTTGGCCTCGATTCTAATAAATGTTCAGCAATAGCAGATTTCTGTCTGTCATTGTTTTTGACCGCTTTTATGTGTTCACTCATTCGGCACGCTATGGAACGTTTAGTTTGGCCAATATATGAGCTACCGCAGCTGCAGTCAATTTTGTAGACACCAGGTCTTTGTAGTGGGAAACTGTCTTTGGGAGATCTTAAACATTGTGCCACTTTTCTTAATGGAGTGAAGACAGTATTTAGTGAAAATTTATTTAGAACATTAGAGACCTTGTCTGTCACTCCTTTTATGTATGGCAAAAACACTGGTTGTCTATCTACCCTATCTTTCCGGTGTCTCACTTTGTGTCTAGGTGGAAGTTGCCCTTTAAATCCATTACTCAGTAGGACCCGCTGAACATGTTCCAATTCTTGGCTAAGATTTTCGCTATCGCACAAATCATAAGCACGGTTCGTCAGCGAGGTCACCACTGAATCAAGATGTCTAGGATGGTGATGTGAGTTTGCGTTGAGATAGCGATCAGTGTGAGTGGATTTCCTGTACACAGAATGACCGAGTGATCCATCATTTCGTACACGGATCATTACGTCCAGAAACGCTAGACTTCTGTCCTCTTCCACCTCGAAGGTAAAGTTCATTTTTGGGTGAATGCCATTTAAGTACGCCAAATGAGACTCCACATCCTGTCTGTCACCCCTCAATACACAGTATACGTCATCTACATACCTCTTCCATAGTTTTATCTCCGTTGTAGCCGTGGCAAGAGCTGGGCATGGCGCTTGCAACAGTGCCGAAATATCGGAAGCTCATAAATAATAAGGTACATTGTAGCAATCCCGTATCTAACTATTCTAAGTAAAAGTAATCAATCATGAACCACAATATAACACTGTGCTCATTATTTAAAAGCAAATAAGCACACACACATACACACAATCATCCGTAATTAACGTATATAATGTTAAAGAAATGAAAACACACAATGTGCTTAAGTACAAGTTGGTAAATGTATGTATAATCATGCAAAATAAATTACTATTGCGTAATGTCTTAAAAAAATATTCCTAATCAAAATGTTGTATGAAATTAGTACCGTCAAAAGTCAGAACATTTCAGGTTCATAGTGAAGTAATTGGTTGTCTATAAATTCGGGTATAAGTATTGCTTGAAAACATCGACCATGTACCCACTTACTTACGAGTAAGACAAAAAAATGCATGCATGCATGCCACGTCATGTATGCTGGTGGATTATATATAACACTTCTCCTCGAAATTAATAATTGTAAAGGACGGTAATCTAAAATTGTTAATTTTCACAGTACTTGACCACTTCATTCTATATGTCAATGTCATCACACAGTAGCACAGATTAAATAACAGTACTAACAGTAGTATATATATTTTTTTTCTGCGGTTTTTAGCTTCCGCGGATTGCGTTTCGCCACTATAGTGTAGTTTTTTGTTAAATTTTCTTTTTATTTTATTTTATTGTATAACTGCCACTGTGCTGCGTCCCAGTATCGAGGCTCCCGCTGAAAATCAGCGTCGTGATAAACATCACAGATGGTTATCACGACTAGTGCTGAGCGGGAGCCTTTTTGATACACAATCATGGTTTTTAAATTCTTATTTTTATTATGTCTGTATTGTTGTGTGTCAAATAAATGTTTCTTTCTTTCTTTCTTTCAAAAAACTTATGACACGTTGCCACGTTTAGATTTGAAAACTTCTGTGAACTACGCCCGTGATATCAAATAACCAATCAGAAGCGAGCAAATCATCAACAAAGAAAATCTCACACACCCGCACTCTTGTTATCAACTGACGGTTTTTAGAATAAATCTAACATTATCCGTCTAGTAGGTATATGATCGATGCTTGGCAATTATTAAAAAGACAAAAGGGATTCCAAAATTAGGACCAAGTTCAAATGTTACGTTCAATGTTCTAAAGTTAAGAAAAAAATATAATAAGACTTTTCTTTACAAATACATACCTACAAAAATACTAAATTATTTTTTTCATAAATATAAACAAATATATGAAACACCTGTACGTACAAGGTTATGATGCTTGTATCACTATGTTCCAAATTCTTGGAAATCCTACATGTTCTGGATATAAGTGTAAAAGAAATATACCCAATATAACCATGAGTTCCGAGTTTTCCTGAGTTCGGTTCACATATAAAATATGACTTATAAATAAACTATTTAACCAACCTTTTAGCCCTGGCTTTAGATATATTATCGTGTAATGCTCCCTTTCGAGACTTGGAGGTAGCCAGGTTATATTTTTTACATTTGTTTCCCATATTTGAAAAACTGTAACAACATTATTGTAATTCAAGAATTTTTTACTAATTAAATAATTATAATTTACAAAATATTATAATTACCAAAATTGCTTAGTCGCACTATAAATTCACTCGGCGCCAAGGATCACGCGAGGTTTTGCGCGGTAACTCGAGCGATACGTCCACACCTTGTAAAGCCTTGCGGCGGACTGATTTGAAACTGTTTACGAGGATGGTTTTATTGCAGTTTTGAAACTAAATACTAAGAATAAAAAAAAGGATTTTAGCTAGTTTTTGTTTCGGATTGCGTAGAAAAAGGCATGCTTCTATACTGTGTACCTTTATTTCGAAAAAAAAAGGACTGATTATACGAAATAAACGTGAAATTAAATCCGCCTTTTTTTGTAAGTTTCACATTCTTTGAGGACTCGTATCTTTCATTTGGAACAGAAATTTCAAAAATTGTCAATGCAATATTTAGTTGAGGAACTGTTTAATAACAAAAGGTCAATTCTATGTAAAACATGCAAGTGATTTTGAACACATGAGACTCCAAAGTAAGCCCCGTAACATAAATTTGAGAAACAGCTGTTCGTTTAGTTGTTATAGCTCACGTAAAATCAAATAACTTGGAAATGTTTTTTTATAAAAAATACTTGAAAGGATTGCCTACAATATGAAGTTTCGTAGGATTCGTTTTTGCAGAGTTCTTGAACTTGGAAATCACGCTTTCGGGTCATAATCGCCGTGTACGCTCTTAATACAGTGCCTTATACGACTTGCGGCAACAAAAGTTTAAAACATCTTAGCTATAATCTTTGATGAAATCCGGGTAAATCACTTGTATCGGTAATTTAAAGGTAACTTTATTGAAGGGGCTAATAATTTACTACGGGTACAATTACAATTGTAATAATAACGAGTAATCTACAGCGGATGCCTATAGACATCTTTCGAGGAAAATTTAACCTCTTTTTTTTGAGCTTTTACGTTTTAACATAATTATTAGTAATATAAATCATCTGATTGTAAGAAAACATAATGGAAAAAAAATATCTCTTTAACTTAATCTACACTAATATTATAAAGAGGAAAACTTTGTTTGTTTGTTTGTTTGTAATGAATAGGCTCATAAACTACTGGACCGATTTTAAAAATTCTTTCACCATTCGAAAGCTACATTATCCACGAGTGATATAGAGTATATTTAATTTTGAACAAAAATAGGGTTCCGTAAGATATTAGGGATTTTCGGCCACAAGGTGTAAAAAATCAACCAAAAAAGTTAACTTATTTTGCGTACCCTGCCTAAAGTGTTATAGATAGAACCATAAAATGTTCTAAGTAATTGTAGATCTTATAAATATCTACAAAAAAGTCCGGGACACACTATACCTACCTATGTCAAGTGAGGCACAATAACCATTTTTTTATTGAAAAATCTTGATATTTTTTTTGGATGACATTTAAACGCGTTTATTTTACTCATGCTATTAATCCTTATCAAAATAAATTATTTCATCACTAATTACAGTTAATGTAGATATTATTTGGTCTTTGAATGATTAAAATTGGACATTTTGTTCTGAAGTTACAGCGAAATTAAAATATTACGATTTCTGCTGCCCGGCCCGTTGCGAAGTAGGCGTTACCAAGGCCCCTAGAACTTAACTCCTCAGATAATTTAAAGTAAATTATTCATTCAGATCGCACTCCAAAGACAGCACACAGAGGCAGATATATTGCTCCTACTGTAAACGAGGTAGCTGTTCTCTTGGTCGATGAAGACAAACGTCCCAGGGATATAGCCTTACACGGTAGAGACGGGCAGCTCAAAAGAGTTTCTGAGCTACATCGGTCCTATGTTCCACTACAGTATCCTATAATGTGACAGGAGAAGACGGTTGTTATTTGACTTTCCCTCAGCAGGGTTCTGCGCGTAATAAAACTGTTTCGTGTATGCAATTTTATGCATTTAGATTAATGATTAGAACTAACTATTTTTATCCGTTACATTATTACAGAGACTTATTTAGTCAATATTGTGTTGACATGATGGCGAAAATGATATCGGAAAGATTAAATTATATTTGTCGGAATCAACAAAGACTGAGGGCTGATGACTACATTCATCTCAGAGATGCCTTAAATCATGATGCAAATGTTGACCCATCAAATATCGGTCAACATGTCATATTGCCATCGTCATGTAGGAATTGATTTACAAAAAGAATGTTTTACGCATAGGCAACTTTACGTTGCCCTATCACGGGTCGGGGCTCCCGAGCATCAGTATATTTTGTTACCAGAAAATAATATAACTTCAAATGTTGTGTATAGAGAAGCTCTACAATAAAAGCTTAAGTTTTCTATCCTAAAACAACGGGTTGCACTCCGGGACTTAACAACTAACATCCACAGAAAGAAAATCTGTTCAGCCTGCGGATAGTAACTGCTTCGTCGATGTTAGTGTCGGTGTCTGTGAATTGACCTGGGAATCATTTTGTTTGCTGACCATGTCTTTCCTGGGTAGGCTTTTTGCAGCGGTAACCGACATCCACGCGGGCGGAGCCGCGGGCGACCGCTAGTTGACTATAAAATCTTGAGTGTCATTTTTTTGTAGTTTTAAGAATGTGGCATATAAACGACGATCATAGCTTTGAAGAAACATTACTTATCTACAGGAACAACAGCTCGTTTTCAACGTAATAAAAGATCAGTGGAAGACAAATTAATGCCTCATTGCTATAAATAACATCATTAATTATACCTTATTGCAATATTTTGTTGAGTATTAAATTTATATTAACAACAGTCTTCTGCATCCATTACAATTTTTGAATGACTCAAAAGTACGACTGGGAGTGAATACTTCCAGCAACAATTTACCATTTGTATACTGTCATTTGTGCAATAATGTTTCTAAAGAAACAAATGATTAAAGAAAATACACCCTCATGTTTTTTTTTTGCGTGGTGTTTAGGATAGACAAAGCGTCTAAAAGAAATAAAATAATCAAAATGTATCTAACATAGGGTCAATATTAACTGCTTTTATTACTTTTTGAAAATTCTTGATTTTTGTAACTTACAAGATTCGTCTTCTAGTGCCCATGAATGTTATAAATTATACCACATAAGGTTTGGCTAAACTCTTATGTTATAACTTGTTGGTAGTGTTTGAATAACAAGGTGCTTAAATTGTCTGATTTCAAACTCTTTTATAACGACAGTGTTAGGAGGCACAGAAATAGTTTAATGGAACATAAAAAATATTTTCTTTTACTGGGAGAATAGAATTTTGAAAAAATATTAATAAAAACCATACATTTGATATAAATTACACAATCACAATAAGTATAATTTATTATGTACATCACATACATTTACTGCTACTAAGTACATGTTTTCGTAAATAAATAAATCATTTCTAATGGTTTTTTATGTTTTACTAAAACAGCTCCCCGTAAAGTCAAGTAACGATATGCTGTATACATTTGAAAATATAAAATAAAGTACATCTATTTTAAAGAGTTGCAAAAAAATATTAACGTAGAACCTTAAAAAAAAACACGAATTCTAAAGCCTTTCAACATTATTTACCTATTTATTTGTTATGACCTAAGAGGGCATGGTCCAATTTACAATTAAGCTAGTATCACTCATTTGCAGCAAAATAATCCCTCCTATTTTACTTATTAAATATAAAATGTAATTGATGTTTTGGTTCCAAGTGACCTAGAAAAATACGTTGTTTAACATTCGTGTCCCAATAACTAACTTTTGTGGCTGATGACATTTTTAAATGAAATATCTACGTTGGTCCCAAGCCGATTTCTATGGGTTAAACTGAATTTGATATACTATATTGACGGATACTTTGGGTCAGGCTTTTTTTTTAAATCGAAAAATTTGGAAATACATTTTTTTAATGTAGGAGACGCAGAGAAAGTGTTCCAAAGAATAACTCTTTACGTTTGTCATTTTGTGTCTTAATGGATTTACAAAGGCATACTTGATTCTGAAGTTTACGCGAATACTTTTCGATCAAAACAATTAACCACCAGCATGGGATTCTATTCTACTCTTTCTTCATGGATAGAAACGTTAATATTGTAATTAATGAGTAATGATTACTCTGTAAATGACAACTAAAGAAGGAAACTCTTCAGAATTTACTTATAATATTTATAAATATGCGTGCACTCTGATTCTACAAGTTTATTAAAATTATGGATCGCCAAAATACAGATTTCTAATTTGGAAATTAGTGAACTCATCTTTTTGTACTGTATTTACCAACTTGACAATATAATAAATGAGAAAATTCTCATGATGACTACTACCACGGTACAGGTTGAGTACTAATTCGATGGTAGACGGCTGATTGTTGTTATATACTATGCGTTTGCGTTGAGAGGGATCAATGAATCGGATTTCAAAGTAAAAGAAAAGGACATATTTTCACAGAAATTCGACTTTTATCTTTTTACGTAAAAAGCAAACTTGTCAAAATAATAAAAGGAAGATTCAAAAAAAATGGAGGTATATCTAAAATGAGATTGGTTTGCCACACTATGAACTACTATTATTGTTATTGAAGTGGTACAATAAACGTTTATTTCTTTTATTTTAAAGTTTGACATCTCATTCTACTCGCAACCACAAACATCTTTAAGTTTTCGAAACGTCGGGATCCTAAATTACAAGATTTTAGCGAATAATATCCGCAAATTGTATTAACAGAGACATATTCGGTGAACATAATTATACGCATTATGCACAGTCGGTAAATATACAGTGGATACCCACAACAGTTAAAATATAGGAATTTTGCGAACAAAGCTAAAGGAGTCAATATAAATTGTGTGAAACGGGACCTACAGGTGGCTCGACGGCTCTTACCATTTACGACGCATAGAGGTCCTTATTGTTTTCAGACTTCTATTGAAAGATGTCGATGCCCTCAGCCTTGATCCCGAGCTCAGTCTTCTTGTTCGACCCGACCGACCTGGTCTGGCCTCGTACACCTCAGTCTTAATATCCTAGTCCTCTGACGTCCGGGAGGCTCGTCCGGCATGCCAGCATGTCAGAAAACACCTACGCCGTGGACATTCTAGTCCTCCGACGCATAGGCGGGGCGCTGCGGCCTGGCTATTGCTCCAGTGCTGAGTGCGCAGTCACGTCCGCCACCTCGACAAATTCGTCTTCATGGCCTCGGAAAAAGTAAATTTGTATTAGAAGTCTTTCTATATAATATATAACAATATACACGATACATGAATTAGGATAAATGAATATTGTATTCAATGCTTCTCTTCTGTAGGTACAATTTATAATAATATGCGATATAATTTGTGATAAATAATCTGTTAATACTAGCTTCAAATGCAATATTCAGCCATCAGGATGAGAGTGTATTGCGATGCAGCTTTTAATGTTTATCAGCTGATTTACTGTCAAATTAGTAATTCGTATTGTGTTCTCGAATTAAATTGATAATATCATATTATAACATAAACATATACATTACAATATTCATTCATACTATTGTAGTATTATTTCAATATAATTACATTGATAGTATTCGTTTACACTGAATTGAATTGAACAGCCTGGATATTGAACGGATTAAGTTGAATCGCAATACGCCCCAAATAGGGAATTCGCATCTAACCGTTGTACCTACGTTTACTAAAACTCAAGAAAATAAAAGGTGACACTGCCCAAGCGACATACTTTCCCACCATATTATTGTCTAACTTTATCAAAATCCACCCAAATAATTGAAGACATCATTCATGAGTTAAAAGGGAATATCATTATAGTGTGAAGGAATATTTTAATGATGAATTTTAATATTTTAGATTTGATGCTGCTGACCTCATTTTAGATGTACACATATTTTTTACAATACGTAGATGATATGATTTAATTTATAATTCCATGTATTAAAATCTCATAATCGTATTATAATTTAAAATAAAATAAAACTTCAGTAAATAAAATAAAAATAAAAATAATTATCCAGCACGGTCGAAGTATAACTACGTAAAGTAATCTTTATCTTGACTTTTGATTAATCAAAATGCGTATAAATTATTATTGATATTTAGGTACATATTAATGATGAATTGATTAAACTGTAATTTAATAATTTTAATTCACGAATACTTCGCCGAGGTCATAATGTAACCAATTAATTAACTATCTTTTGCATGTTATTGTCTGCTTGTTACACATATTAATGATGAATTGATTAAACTGTAATTTAATAATTTTAATTCACGAATACTTCGCCGAGGTCATAATGTAACCAATTAATTAACTATCTTTTGCATGTTATTGTCTGCTTGTTACATATCGTGAGTTTTTAATTTAATATAAAAATATTTGTTATCTACTAAAGGACACACTTGGTCCACGCGACACACCTGGTCGCTACATAAGGACACACTTGGTCCACGCGACACACCTGGCCGCTCCTTAACACGTTCCGGGACACTACTCCAGACACAATAGATGTTTTATTGTTTTAACGCCTGTAGGCGGGCACAGTCCCGGAACGTGTTAAGGACACACTTGGCCCACGCGACACACCTGGCCGCTATATCTACCTTGTAAAATTGGATCGGCACAGTGGCCTTAATTTCAAGTTAATTATTGAATCAAATCGAACACACATTAAAACGAACTTGAATTGTATTAAAAATTTATTTAAATAATTAATTGGATGGAACTAGTAATATCTTTAAAGGCCTTCATTTTAAGTCATGCATCGAATTAAATTGAATTAAAAACAAATGAATCGAACTAAATGAAATTGATGAATTGAATTGGTTTAAATTGAATCCAATTTAGAACTCACTATTGATTATTACTCACCAACATAGTTTTTATAAGTCTTTTTCTACGACTGCCAAATCAAAAATGGAGTGGTATGTATTCAACTTTTGAAATAAGTTTTTATTAAAATATTTATTTATAAAAAACAGAATATTAGCCCTACAACAGTTGTAGGTTAAAATGTTTTATTTTAAATCTACTTAACACAGCTACAAGAAAATAACAATAATATTGAGTACCTATTTCGCTTTGTATTTCGTATTTGGATTGAGAAACGATCATAGTAGTTTATATTAAATTTGGATTTTTAGCTGCACCAATTACATAAATCGCGCATTGTGTTTTCATAAGCCATTAGCAAAGAGTAGCCTTACCCAAATGATTTAATGATAACACAGCACAACTACGTCATGTTAGCACAGGCTAGGTTCGTATCAAGAACAAACCCAGTGCTAGCTGGACAATTTTTATTACCTACTTAGATACCAAGTAAACTTGTGTATTCGTAACCACTGAACACTATCAAGGAGTTGCCTTGACCAAATGGTCAGTTGGAAACTTAACACGATTTAATCAGGATAGTAAGTGCTAAGCAAAATAGAATTCAATCCTAACACACTGCTCGATATAAAGCAAAATCGTTACGTTATTGAAACTATTTTATAAGTAACATTTTATTACTCTAATCATATGAATCAAAAATAATACGTACCCTTTGTGAGCTGCAGAATCCCACTTCTGACTTATCATGAGTCAAACACCATCACAATTTTATAAAGTTCTTTATTTGATCACCACACTTATCTTTTATACAAATCATTATTTCTAACCATAATAATTATAACAGCACTTCAACATAGATTTCTTTCCACAACCTTTCGCTTCGGCGGTTAGCACTAGACTGCCTCGCTTTCCGAGTGCGACTCGCAAGTGAGAAAGTAGGAGGGGAAGGGGCAGCCTGTGTTGCCACTTTATAAACAACGATAACGGTATTTGGTAAAGTAACAATACTCATTTTTATACACATATTAATAACGTTAACTGTTATTACATTGAGTTAATATTACTACAGGTCTATCTGATTAAATCTAAATACAAAAATAATCACATACACAACTCAGGGACTAGTTTAGCTGCGCAAAATTTGACAACGACCCAAATAAGATTAAATTATTAGTTTTGGTTTTCGTAAAGCTCACATTTAAATATTCTCGTGAGAAAAATAACATTTAAAACAATGGTTTTACAATATTTTTAACAATCACAGTGTCATATTTTATTCTTAAAAGATGAAATATGAAACCAAAAATTGCGCACGGGCGGGATTCGAACCAGCATCTTTCTGGCTATCCGGGCCAACTGCTCTTCCAATTGAGCTACCGTGCCATCGGTCCGACCGCGCGAAATTCTTGGTCTCATTGATACGTCATTGCGTGACGTTAGCGCCATCTACCCGTCTGTTTATACAACAGCGGGCCAAGTAGTTATTCTTTACAGAATAAATTCAACTTGGAAATGCTAACGCTTCGCTACTCAATGGTTTTACAATATTTTTAACAATCACAGTGTCATATTTTATTCTTAAAAGATGAAATATGAAACCAAAAATTGCGCACGGGCGGGATTCGAACCAGCATCTTTCTGGCTATCCGGGCCAACTGCTCTTCCAATTGAGCTACCGTGCCGTCGGTCCGACCGCGCGAAATTCTTGGTCTCATTGATACGTCATTGCGTGACGTTAGCGCCATCTACCCGTCTGTTTATACAACAGCGGGCCAATTGGAAGAGCAGTTGGCCCGGATAGCCAGAAAGATGCTGGTTCGAATCCCGCCCGTGCGCAATTTTTGGTTTCATATTTCATCTTTTAAGGACATTTAAAACAAATAAAAAAATACTTCTTCCAAAAATAATACTAACTACTCTTTGTCAGTTAACAGAACATTGTTTAGCCGATTTCACTTCCCAATTGCAGTAACACATTTTATGTTACCGACTTATCATTTGCGAACTTAGGGTCATTTCCTAACCTCACATAATATAGTCACCAATTTAACGTTTTTTGGTTCTAATGAACAACTAAGATATCATAATTTCTTTCCTAAAGAAACAACATATTTCTGAACGAAAGTATTACAATATTTCTACCGTCATATTTAGGGTTCCGTACCTCAAAAGGAAAAAACGGAACCCTCATAGGATCACTTTGTTGTCCGTCTGTCCGTCCGTCCGTCTGTCAAGACCCTTTTTCGCAGAAACGCGTGGAGTTATGAAGCTGAAATTTATATCAATTACTCAGGTCTACTGTCCCTTGAAGCTGTGAAAAAATCAAACTTCTAAGCCAACGCAATCAAAAGATACAGCCGTTTATGCCGCAAATTTTCGACACTTGCAAGGGAATCAAAACCTACAGGTTGCTTCCCGTGAACTCAGAATCTTGAAATTTGGTACGAAGCAACGTCTTATAGCATAAATAAAGGAAAAATTACGAAAACCATACATTTTTAGTTACATCACATAATATATTTTTCTAA
This sequence comes from Pyrausta aurata, assembly GCA_963584085.1. NCBI lineage: Eukaryota > Metazoa > Arthropoda > Insecta > Lepidoptera > Crambidae > Pyrausta > Pyrausta aurata. The sequence continues at coordinate 13,422,433 of OY757262.1, read as the reverse complement.
ATAATTTTAAACTTACTACCCATTTCCTCATAAACGCGTAGAGGTATTAAATTGAAATTCATACCAAATACTCAGGTCTATAATACCTTTAAGCTGTAACAAAATCAAACTTCTATGTCAACGCAATCAAAAGAAACAGCAATTTAAGCTGCATATTTTGAAACTCGCAAGTACTCGCAAGGGAATCAAAACCTAAAGGGTACTTCCAGTCGACCTAGAATCTTGAAATTTGGCATGAAGCAACGTTTTATAGCACACATAAAGGAAAAGTTCCGAAAAACCTTAAATTTTTAGTTACATTACAAAATATATATTTTTAGGGTTCCGTACCTCAAAAGGAAAAAACGGAACCCTTATAGGATCACTTTGTTGTCCGTCTGTCCGTCCGTCCGTCTGTCAAGACCCTTTTTCTCAGGAACGCGTGGAGGTATGAAGCTGAAATTTATATCAATTACTCAGGTCTACTGTCCCTTGAAGCTGTGAAAAAATCAAACTTCTTAGCCAACGCAATCAAAAGATACAGCCGTTTATGCCGCAAATTTTCGACACTTGCAAGGGAATCAAAACCTACAGGGTGCTTCCCGTGAACTCAGAATCTTGAAATTTGGTACGAAGCAACGTCTTATAGCATAAATAAAGGAAAAATTACGAAAACCATAAATTTTTAGTTACATCACATAATATATATTTTTTTAATAATTTTAAACTTACTACCCATTTCCTCATAATCGCGTAGAGGTATTAAATTGAAATTCATACCAAATACTCAAGTCTATAATACCTTTAAGCTGTAACAAAATCAAACTTCTATGTCAACGCAATCAAAAGAAACAGCAATTTAAGCTGCATATTTTGAAACTCGCAAGTACTCGCAAGGGAATCAAAACCTAAAGGGTACTTACAGTCGACCTAGAATCTTGAAATTTGGCATGAAGCAACGTTTTATAGCACACATAAAGGAAAAATTCCGAAAACCTTAATTTTTTTGTTACATTACAAAATATATATTTTTTAATAAATATAAACTTATTACTTTTTTCCTCATGAACGCGTAGAGCTATCAAGTTGAAATTCATATCAAATACTTAGATCTATTTGCCTTTAACCCGTGAAAAAAAAAAAACTAAGTCAACGCAAAAACGTTATATTATAGACTAGCGGTCGCCCGCGGCTCCGCCCGCGTGGATGTCGGTTACCGCTGCAAAAAGCCTACCCAGGAAAGACACGGTCAGCAAACAAAATGATTCCCAGGTCAATTCACAGACACCGACACTAACATCGACGAAGCAGTTACTATCCGCAGGCTGAACAGATTTTCTTTCTGTGGATGTTAGTTGTTAAGTCCCGGAGTGCAACCCGTTGTTTTAGGATAGAAAACTTAAGCTTTTATTGTAGAGCTTCTCTATACACAACATTTGAAGTTATATTATTTTCTGGTAACAAAATATACTGATGCTCGGGAGCCCCGACCCGTGATAGGGCAACGTAAAGTTGCCTATGCGTAAAACATTCTTTTCGTAAATCAATTCCTACATGACGATGGCAATATGACATGTTGACCGATATTTGATGGGTCAACATTTGCATCATGATTTAAGGCATCTCTGAGATGAATGTAGTCATCAGCCCTCAGTCTTTGTTGATTCCGACAAATATAATTTAATCTTTCCGATATCATTTTCGCCATCATGTCAACACAATATTGACTAAATAAGTCTCTGTAATAATGTAACGGATAAAAATAGTTAGTTCTAATCATTAATCTAAATGCATAAAATTGCATACACGAAACAGTTTTATTACGCGCAGAACCCTGCTGAGGGAAAGTCAAATAACAACCGTCTTCTCCTGTCACATTATAGGATACTGTAGTGGAACATAGGACCGATGTAGCTCAGAAACTCTTTTGAGCTGCCCGTCTCTACCGTGTAAGGCTATATCCCTGGGACGTTTGTCTTCATCGACCAAGAGAACAGCTACCTCGTTTACAGTAGGAGCAATATATCTGCCTCTGTGTGCTGTCTTTGGAGTGCGATCTGAATGAATAATTTACTTTAAATTATCTGAGGAGTTAAGTTCTAGGGGCCTTGGTAACGCCTACTTCGCAACGGGCCGGGCAGCAGAAATCGTAATATTTTAATTTCGCTGTAACTTCAGAACAAAATGTCCAATTTTAATCATTCAAAGACCAAATAATATCTACATTAACTGTAATTAGTGATGAAATAATTTATTTTGATAAGGATTAATAGCATGAGTAAAATAAACGCGTTTAAATGTCATCCAAAAAAAATATCAAGATTTTTCAATAAAAAAATGGTTATTGTGCCTCACTTGACATAGGTAGGTATAGTGTGTCCCGGACTTTTTTGTAGATATTTATAAGATCTACAATTACTTAGAACATTTTATGGTTCTATCTATAACACTTTAGGCAGGGTACGCAAAATAAGTTAACTTTTTTGGTTGATTTTTTACACCTTGTGGCCGAAAATCCCTAATATCTTACGGAACCCTATTTTTGTTCAAAATTAAATATAGTCTATATCACTCGTGGATAATGTAGCTTTCGAATGGTGAAAGAATTTTTAAAATCGGTCCAGTAGTTTATGAGCCTATTCATTACAAACAAACAAAGTTTTCCTCTTTATAATATTAGTGTAGATTAGTGTAGATAAATGATATGTGTTAATATAAAATAAAGGATTACTTAAACGATAAAGAGATCTTTGTCTTAAATTTATGCTCCTCCATCTTTCCCCATTGTAATGTTATGAATTTCATTTTGCAATAAAAATACCATAGTTATGACTCGATTGTCGTAATGAACGAACTTTGTAAACCTTGCAGGTTTGTACGGAACCCTCGGTGCGCGAGTCCGACACGCACTTTGCCGGTTTTTTTTATTTATACTTTATTGCACAGCCACAGTTTGTACAAAAGGTGGACTTAACGCCATATGGCATTCTCTACCAGTCATACCTATGGGCTAAGCAGAAATGATTGTGGACGGTGCTACAAAGAAATGAAATTAATTATTATCATTTCAATTGTGTTCTAAGACATGGCAATAAGACAGGTTTTTGGTTGCAGTAATTCGATATTATAACTCTTACAATGAAACGAGTAGATGGCGGTAAACGAACGACTGGTTTATTCAAAAATTGCAAATCATACATGGGCATAGACAATAACCATAGACAAGTGATAGATGACATAAACTAGTTATATTAGTTCATAAATTACTCAATAGATGGCGCTAGTAGTCTTATTTTGATATCAATCTAACACCCCCACTATATCAAAATCACATAGACATTACATTCCATGTACACACGGTCTTTGAAACAATATATTAAATTTTTAACAATACCCATTATTTTCATGAACTGATAATGTTTGATGCCTAGTTAATAAGTCGGCAGGCATGCTTGTAGTTGGCAAATACTTTCAGCCTTACCACAAATCACTTAAACAAAGTTTTAGGCACTGTTTAACAAGATTTTAAGAAAATCCTTACCACAAATCAGTTTTTGGCGCTAAAACACTCTTTTAAACAGTGTTTTAGTTAAACACCCTCCCCCCTATTTTATCTTGTGTTTAACCTCAAAAAATACACAGATTGACATTTGACAACTTGACTTTCGTTTCGCGTTAAATCAAATTCGTGCTTTCCTATAGAAAAATATTATGGATGATTGATTTCACAACAATTGATTTATTGGACTTAATCAACAAACAAACAAAACAAGTTCGCGCACCGGTATTTTAAAGACATTAGACACTATTTTAGACATAGGTACTTTTGTAAAATCAAATTCCACTCAGCAACTTTATGACGGTTTGTGTTGGTATCCGTGTTTCTGTTTTCTACCACATCTTTTGAACTTTTTATAAGCTGTCTAAGGATATCCTGAAATAAAATAAACAATTACAATGCTATCACGTTTCCAAACCCCACATACGGCGTCTATGTAGTAGTTATTATTATCCATTTGATTTACCTTTTCGTCTTTTGTCCAATTGTCCGAGCGATCTTTCTTTTTTTATTCATGTTGAAAACAAATCAGTAAATTCTCAACAAAATACGACTTTTTACAAATAAATTGAAAACGCGCTCTTTCTTACAAACTCCTGTCAAAAAGTCAAAACAAATCAGGAGCCCTATTTTTGAATCACTCGCGTCAAGATGGCGTGTGATATTCAATGTTTAAAGTCGAATTTTGGAATGAAAACCAGTTGTAATCTACATAAAAAGGATTTGAAAAATCATTGCTCAATTTTGTGAGTAATCACGTCTAGATTTTGAGTGATTTCCGTTGATTTTTTATGTGTTTTCGAACTAAAATCACACGCCATATCCAAGCGAGTGATTCAAAAATAGGGGCCCAGATTCTTCGCATTCTTCTGTCATTACAACTTTTTTTTTAAGATTTGGGTTTTGTTACTATTCAGCCATCATTTCAAGAAGCTTTTGTTAATTTACCCTGAAGTGTGTTGAATGCAACCTGCGTACTAGGAAATGTAATGAATAAACTGAGTGAATGAATGAATGTTTGTATCTAAAACTGGTGTTTAGCTAAACACTGCCCAAATACCTATTTGTGGTACAAAATGTTAAACACTGTTTTAAACCCTTTTTAAATTTAAAACAGTTTTTAACTAAACATGACTTAAAACCAGTTTTAACGGATGATTTGTAGTAACACTGTTTGTTTCTACAATATCCTTATTGATCACATCACGAATAAAATTATATCTCACATCAATATGTTTGGAACGTTTATGAGTTTGATGACTATTTGCCAGCTTCAATGCACTTTGACTGTCACTATACAGTACCAATTTATTACAGAAACCAATTAATTCAATTTCCAAATTTTGTAAGTAAATTGCTTCACGGCAGGCTTCAGACATGGCCATGTACTCCGCTTCACAACTACTTAAAGCTTCAGTTCTCTGTTTTTTGCTCTCCCAAGAAACAGCAGATCCAGATTTTAAGAAACAAAAACCTGTATAAGACCGTCTGTCAGTGGTGTCAATGGCCCAGTCTGCATCTACGTAACCTTCCAGTTCTGCTCTTCCTTTACAATATCTCAAACAATAATTTTTAGTTTTTGACAAGTATCTTAAAACTCTTTTGGCATAGTTCCAGTGGACATTGGAATAACAATTATTAAACTGACTAACATAACTTATGGAATAAGCTATATCTGGTCGGGTCATGACAGCTAAGTACATAAGGCTACCTATTAATTTTTGATAAGGCAAATTATCTTCACAAAAATTAGATTTTTCAATATTGAATTTGCAAACTCTCGTATGCTCGGCTGATTGATGGTGGTTCGGGTGCTGATTTGGCACGCCTTAAGAGCGTACAAGGCGATTATGACCCGAAAGCGTGATTTCCAAGCTTAAGAACTCTGCAAAAACGAATCCTACGAAACTTCAAATTGATAATTATTGTAGGCAATCCTTATAGGTAAGAATTGTGTTAAAAACATTCCCAAGTTATTTGATTATACGTGAGCTATAACAACTAAATGAACAGCTGTTTCTCAAATTTATGTTACGGGGCTTACTTTGGAGCCTCGTGTGTTCAAAAACACTTGCATGTTTTACATAGAATTTAACTTTTGTTATTAAACAGATCCTCAACTAAAGATTGTCTGAAGAACTTTTGAAGATTTCTTTTCCAAATGAAAGATACGAGTCCCTAAAGAAAGTGAAACTTACAAAAAAAGGCGGATTTAGTTACACGTTTATTTCAGATAATCAGTCCTTTTTTCTTCGAAATAAAGGTATACAGTATAGAAGCATATCTTTTTCTACGTAAATCGAAACAAAAACTAGCTAAAATCCTTTTTTTTCATTCTTAGTATTTAGTTTCAAAACTGCAATAAAACCGTCCTCGTAAACAGTTTCAAATCAGTCCGCCGCAAGGCTTTACAAGGTGTGGACGTATCGCTCGAGTTACCGCGCAAAACTTCGCATGATCATTGGCGCCGAGTGAATTTATAGTGCGACTAAACTATTTTGGTAAATATAATATTTTGTAAATTATATTTATTTAATTATTAAAAAAATCTTGAATTACAATAATGTTGTTACAGTTATTCAAATATGGGAAACAAATGTAAAAAATATAATTTGGCTACCTCCAAGTCTCGAAAGAGAGCATTACACGATAATATTCTAAGGCCAGGGCTAAACGGTTGGTTAAATAGTTTAAATTATAATTCATATTTTATATGTGAAGCTAACTCAGAAAAACTCGGAACTCATGGTTATGTTGGGTATATTTCTTTTACGCTAATATCCAGAACATGTAGTTCTCATCGAATTTTTCGAAATTCTTTATTACAGGGATTTCCTAGAATTTGGAACAAAGTAATACAAGCATCATAACCTTGTACGTACCGGTGTTTCATATATTTGTTTATATTTATGAAATAAATAATTTAGTATTTTTGTATGTATTTGTAAAGTCTTATTATATTTTTTCTTAACTTTAGAACATTGAACTTAACCTTTGAACGTGGATTTTGGATTCCCTTTCGTCTTTTTAATAATTACCAAGCATCTATCATATAGACGAATAATTTTTGATTTATTTTAAACACCGTCAGTTAATTACAAGTGTGCGGGTGTGTGAGATTCTCTTTGTTGATGTTTTGCTCGCTTCTGATTGGATATTTGATATCACGGGCGTAGTTTACAGAAGTTTTCAAATCTAAACGTGGCAACGTGGCATATTTTTTTGTGTCTTACTTGTATAGTTTCCAGACGACCCTTACATGTTGCGCAGTTTTTAGTGGGTACATGGTCGATGTTTTCAAGCAATACTTTTACCCGAATTTATAAACAACAACCAATTACTTCACTATGAACCTGAAATGTTCTGACTTTTGACGGTACTAATTTCATACACTATTTTGATTAGGAATGTTTTTTTTTAAACATTACGCAACAGTAATTTATTTTGCTTGAGATTATACATAATATTCACCAACTTGGTTAACTATTATTTTAAAAATTGCTTATTTTGTCGCTAATAAATTCCAAATTTGCTTTTAAATTATGATCATAGTGTTATATTGTGGTTTATGACTATTTTTACTTAATTTGTCATTTTGTAATGATTTTAAATTAATCACCTAATTAATTTCCCAAAAAAATAACTTTGTACCTAAAAAAGCAAAGCATATACAAAGTTTGAAATAAATGGAATAATTTATTCATTTTTTTTTCATTGTAACATATAAAGGCTATAATTAAGTTATTTTTACCACTTCCTTCAAAATTATGCTTTCAAATAACATCCTTTGTCTACTTACTAACTAGTTTATGGTTATCTTTAAGCTTTGCATAGAAAATATTGACGTTAATAGCACCAAAAATATGGATAAAACCGTTTAAGATGATATCACAAAAAATATAGATAATGCTAGTTACTTTGAAAATACAAAAGTAAATGATGAATTTACTCATGAGATGTGCACTAAAGATATTGATGACAGTGAAATAATGATGATGTAGAAGCTCATCTTGTTATTAAGAACTAAACAGTCTAATATGCATTATAATATTTGATACATTGTGATTTTTAGGTCATTGAAAAAGAGGTATCGCCCGCGGCTTATAATTGAATCGAAGAATCATTGATTTTGATTATTTTCTAGATCAAATTAAAACAATAAACAACCACTGAAAAACCTCAGGATGGACTATTGACAATTTAAATGTCATTAAAGAGTAGAAGGTCCGTTTGAGGTCGATATTTACCATGAAATGCAATATGTGCAATATGGAGTTTCATCTGTTCTCCACTAAAACTAATTTAAATAAATTATTGGCATCCATGGAGCTACCCCTAGTCACTCAACAGTGCTTCGAAAAACGTCACTGCCAAATAGCAACATGGTGGAAATCAACTGCGGACGTGACCTTTTCTTCCAATTTTCTTGATATAATTACCTCATAAATGTAGTAGTAATATTATATTAAATGATACCATTATTATACTGACATAGTATCATTCCATGATTTCAGATGATTTGGTTAACTATTCCTCATCAATTCTACACACACAGCCGCGAGTGCATCCATGTCACAGGCGCGACACTGATCTATCGGTGTAACTCGGGCGTCGGTGACCTTGAAATGCTGCGTCTACGCGTAGGGTTGGCGGTTTAGCTACCGCGGCACAAGGAAATAATAATAACTTAACCCTCTGCGGCTGAGCTGAAATTATTGTATACATTCGACTGAGGTGGTGTCTGTCAGACGTCATTTTAAAATGTAAATATCTTATAAGTTTAAATAGATATGTACTTTTTTATATTGAAATTACTTTATTTGTTTTATATAGAAGGAATAAAATAAAATAAATTGTTTGATAAAATGAAATTCTCATAGTTATAAAGAGTCTTTATTGAGATCAAAATCTTGGTCTTAAGGTAAGTAGGTATTATAATATTTTTTTTTTTCTTAATTAACAAAATCAACTTTGAAAAACTTAACATTTCTTCTTTTAGTAATTAACCTTATAAACTTTACTAAAAATAATCATCGAGATCGTATGATACGTTTAGGCATAAATCAGTCTCAAAGTTACGGTACTTTTTTTACTCAAATTTGCAATCTTCGCAGACTTGGGCCGAACATTGCAGACAGATTGGCTTATGACAGGCACAGCAGGCAAATCTTGTCTGACGTTTCAATTTGCTTGGACAAATGCTGCATAATTTTCTAGGCGAAGGTCCAGGTTCAGGTGCAGGTATAGACTTGGGAGGCAAGTCTTTACCCAAAACTCTTTTTATGGTCAGTCGCAGTTCTCTTGGTAGTCGATCATTGTAGACTCGCTGCTTCAGACTAGGTAAGACTAATTCTCTTGCTAGAGATAGTAAAAAGTCTCCTCTCCTCAATTTAGCTCCTTGACAATTTTTATACAGAACATAAGCATTGATAGCAGCGAGATCCAGGATCCTGTAAAATATGACCATAGGCCAGCGGCGCGTCTTACGGCTGCAAGAATATATTGAGCACTTTTTGTCAATTTCGTCAACACCACCTTTAGCATGATTGTAATCTAGAATCATGGTTGGCTTCTTGGTTGCATCATCAGTACTTGCTGAGTGGTGAGAGGATGAAATCATGATTACAGATTTGTTTTTCTTTGTGACATGAGAATCTCATGTCTCATGTTATCTGATAACAATGTAAAATCTTTGGTGAAACCATAAACAGAGCTACCCACTTCTCTTTGATTGCTGGGTTGGAATTCCGGTGGAATTTCACGCTTATTTTTTTTTAGTTTTCCTGTGTAGGTCAGTTTTTTTGATAGTAATTTTTCCGTGAGTGGAATAGAACTGAACCAGTTATCGGCTGTGATGTTTCTATTGCTGTTTTCAATTGGTTTTACTAATCTCAAAACCGACTGCGTTGGAACTCCAAGCTTTCTTTCTGAATCCGTCAAACCTTCGCCATCTGAATTTTTACCGCAATATATATAAGCGTTATATAAGTAGAATGTTTCTGCATCACATAAAATCAACACCTTTATGCCGTATTTGGCTGGTTTGTTGGGCATATACATTCTAAATTTGCATCGACCTCTAAAAGGAACAAGCATCTCATCAATGCAGATGCTTGGTCCAGGAGTATAGTTTTTTTGGGAACTACTAATATTCCAAACATTTCAGAAACTGCTGCTAAAGGATCAGTCTTTAAGCGCTCCTGACGATCGGCGCTATTATCAAATCGCAGACAATTTATAAGAGTGCAAAACCTGTACTTTGACATTACGCAGCGAAAGATTTCATGTCCCGTGCCGTCAGTAGCGAATAAATAATTAGCATCTGCATCATTACATTTAAACACTGAGGTAAAATATAAAAGTCCAAGTAAACCATGAATTTCGGTTTCATTGGTGTCCTTGAGCTCTGGTCTGTCAACATTTCGAAACTTTGTACGGTATGACTGCAGTTTGTTATTTGTGTGAGTGATTAAGGTGGCCACTAAATTAGGATCAAATTTTTTAGACCATAAATCCATGAAACTGCGAAATATAAGTGGTTGAGATGGGTGAGATACCTGTATTATGTTATGTGCGGGTGTTCTTCTGGTTCTTCCAACTTCAGTCTTTGACCACATGAATCCATTTTTGCCTGTGAAATGTGAATTAGTTTGGTTTCTTATTCGGTATGCAAGCAAGTTTAGCGGCTCATTATCGTCACTCTCACTCTGTTCTTCTTCTCTCTCACAAGCTTCTTCTTCTGCACTTTCTTCAGGTTCACTTTCACTTTCACTCTCAATTCTTGATTCTTCTGGTTCTTGGATATTTTCAACTTCAAAATCAGGATCTTCAGCTGAATCATCGATGTCGCTAAACTCTACGTCTTCTTCCAACTGTTCAAGCCAGTCTTCTATTTGCTTATCATTATTTATGGGTGTTCCTTTAAAACTTCGTTTAGTAGATCTAGTCTGCCCTTCACCTGAATTCGCCATCTGTACATACATACACATTTAATAAGTGGGTATTTTATAAAAGTTTATAATAATGTGGTTACGACTAAGAAACTTCAGGCAAATTTACAACAGTTACTGAGCTAACGTCTGATATACACTATGGAAACGTAAACATTTTTGGTAGGTGACGTCTGACAGAATCAACGCTTATTGCTGTACTTACGTCTATCCGACACCAGGTGCTTATTCCGCCACACGTGTGAACTGCGTCGCCGCGCGCGCCTGACTGTTCACTTGCTCTCACCGTTTTAGGAAGGTACTGAGCGGGACAGAACTACATCACGCCATGTCGCGGAATGGCAACGTTGTTCTTGGTTTGCGGTGTCTGAGAGACTACCACCTCAATCGCAGAGGGTTAATGAAAGATGTTTATGTATTTCAGGTTTAAAATATATTTGGTATAGTGTTCACATATGTTATAAATTACTTACTTTAATATATTTTCTGTTTTTGCGACTTACTTTAAACATTTTATTATTTTCTTTAATTATAGCGAAGATTCGAAATCGTACGAACGGTTTTTAAAAAAATCTAATGGGCAGCATTTACAAGACATATCAAAAGTTATATGCTGCATCTTGGCCAACAAACTGTTTCCCATTGTTTGGGACACATCGTATCATAATAATCGCATACGACGCGATGCGGCGCGGGCGAACTACGTAAATTGCTTTGAGCAGAGACGACGGCTCGGCGGCAATCGGCGGTGTGACCCTTCGACTCTCGCATACCGTGTCATGCGTTCTCCACCTCGCGCCACCCGCGCAGGCCCCGCGCGCCCCCGCGACACGCACACATAGCTGCGAGTTAGTTTACTGCACACAAGTGTCAGTGTCGCTTCTTCTTACGTTAGTATATGTATTCTTTGTCCATATGTCGTCAGAGCGCACTGCGTTTACGTACACCATGTATTGTTCTTAAGGTCTCCAGTAAATAAAAGAATTAGTTATGTTTGACAGCAATGGGGTTTTTATTCTTCATAACCTTTTCACTTTACAACGACACCGGAGCAAGTGATCCGTTTCAATGACTGGTATCTCAGATACACTTTCTATAGTCTGTACACTTAGCACATGCATACATTTTTAGGTTATCTTATCTACTGTCAAAGCTGTCGCCCAGCTCGTTGACAGACGTCTGTACGACGTTCGGATATTACATCATCCCCCCTTTTACAAAAAAAAACAATAAAAAAAAAAGATACAAACTTCTGCATACTTTGCATGTAGCATAGCATTACCTACAGGCATTTTATGCTCACTAACTATCTACCTATCTGCACTTTTTAAACAATTTCAAATAATATTAAGGTTCAGTCTTACAAAAAGTAATACTAAGTATCTGCACTTATCATTTACATCTAATGTAATACTAGTTTATTCTTATTCTATACACATACACAACGATGGAACTGCACACCAGAGATAATCAGATTATTGAGATCGAATATGATAAGAGGTTCTAGTGTAAATACATCCATTACAATCTTTAATATCATAAGACCTATAATTATTATTATATATAATAGTACCCTGTTGCCATTCTTTCTTTAGAGGGTCCTTCTTAAACCAAACCTTTTGATTAATACTAAAGTCTTTTTTACTTTTTACATTTTTATTGTAATTATTTATGTTCCTATTCTTAATTTTATTCATTTCAGTCTCTACATTACAGTTCAATTTTGGTGTAAGATATTTATAACTACATGGTAGTTTAGTTTTAAGGTTTCTACACATCATCAACTGCGATGGACTATATTGAGTATTGGCAACAGGGGATGATCTATATTGCAGAAGCGCAATTCTGAAATCTGTTCTGTCTTCATCACATTTAATTAACATCTTTTTAGCAATTTGCACTGCTCGTTCTGCCATACCATTTGATTGTGGGTATCTGGGACTTGAATATGTGAACTTAAAACCCCATTCATTTGCAAATTGCTTACATTGCAGAGAGTCAAATGGAATGTGATCCGCTACAACCTCAGATGGTATGCCAAAACATGAGAATATGTCTTTTAGTACATTAATTATGCTATTTGCAGACTTATTATTAATATGGTTTTACATTATTTGTAACACTCACAGTGTCATATTTTATTCTTAAAAGATGAAATATGAAACCAAAAATTGCGCACGGGCGGGATTCGAACCACGAACGTCACCACCACGTCACGCAATGACGTATCAATGAGACCAAGAATTTCGCGCGGTCGGACCGACGGCACGGTAGCTCAATTGGAAGAGCAGTTGGCCCGGATAGCCAGAAAGATGCTGGTTCGAATCCCGCCCGTGCGCAATTTTTGGTTTCATATTTCATCTTTTATTATTAATATGCTTTATTTCCAGCCATTTTGTAGTATAATCATAAACAACAAGATAACTTTTTCTTTTTAATTCCATTATGTCTAGTCCTATGCCCTGGAAAAGTTCAGGATATTTATTAATAATTTTTTCTTTGCTATGCACATTGATGCTGTTAATATTAGTATCAGAATTTACAGAGTTTATATTAATGTTATTTGTATTTAATAGTTTTAGGTCAATAAGTGAGTCCAGACCCAGTATTAGGCAAACATCTTCCTTTATTATTAAAAACTCAGTAGGAACAATACTATTTTCATTATTTAAATAAATGTTTAATATTATTTTGCCTAAAGGCTTTATTTTATTACCCCCAAATGCTTCCAATAAGATATTTGTCTCAGACCACTTAGGAAATTCATCATTGACAAGTTTTTGTAAACTTTTTAAGGGCATTACATTGACTTCAGCTCCGGTGTCACATTTATATGTGACTTTTTTATTTTCAGTTCTTAGTATTGTCAGCCATTCATTCTGACGATTATATCTTTTACTGCCTAGAGAGTGACAAGTTTTAGTTAGTCATAAGTCATGTACAAAGTTACTAGTATCTAAATTTGAATTTTCTTCAATTACATCAACCTTTTTATTTCTACATCCCTGAGCAAAATGATTCAATTTATTACAGATTGTACAAGTTTTACCAAATGCCGGGCATTGCCTCGGTCCATGTTCTCTATTACATTTTTTACAGTGATAGTAATTCTTGTTATAATTGTTATTGGAGTTAATATTTTGAACCCTACTGTTTCTATACTTATCTTTATTGTTGATCTGCGTGTGGGCTGCTTTGCACTGGGTGTGGTTGGCATTGCTGGGGTTGTAGACTGCATCAATTTTCACCAGCTCTTCTTGCTTTTGAATTATCTTGACATGTTCTTGTGATAGTTCCGCTGCTCTACACTGGTTCACAGCAGAGTCCAAGGTTAGCTCCCTGTTTTCTAAGAGTTTCCGTTGTAAATGTTTGTCTTTGATTCCCATGACAATCCTGTCTCTTAGCATTCTATTTTGCAAGTCTTTGTAGTTGCAGTTTTTAACCAATTTTCTAATATCCGAATAGAAACTATCAAAGTTTTCACCTTCCTCTTGGTTTCTACTGTTGAAGTGAAATGTATTTATGAGCTCATTTTGCTTAGGTTCAAAGTACTTATCGAATTCCTTGAGTAGGTCCTCATATTTTGGTGTGTCTTCTGTTTGTTTTATGATATTGAAATATATATTTTGGCCTTCCTCACCAATGCAGTTCAACAAGATGGCTGATTTTCTTTTGTCACTAACTCTCTCCAAGCCTGATGCTATGATAAAAATGTTGAATTGCTGCTTGAAATTTTTCCATGTTTCTAGCATGTCACTTACTGAGTCCAGATGCAGAGGCTGCGGCATCTTAAACTCCAGCGGAAGGGCCATCTCAGTTTCAGTGACTTGCTCTTGCACGTGTATTTCAATTTCTTCAGGTTTTTTATTTTTACCGTTCTTCTTTGGTTCTTTAACCGGCTGCGCCATGTATTGTTCTTAAGGTCTCCAGTAAATAAAAGAATTAGTTATGTTTGACAGCAATGGGGTTTTTATTCTTCATAACCTTTTCACTTTACAACGACACCGGAGCAAGTGATCCGTTTCAATGACTGGTATCTCAGATACACTTTCTATAGTCTGTACACTTAGCACATGCATACATTTTTAGGTTATCTTATCTACTGTCAAAGCTGTCGCCCAGCTCGTTGACAGACGTCTGTACGACGTTCGGATATTACACACCATGGTACCACAGATGTGATTTTAATACTTGCATTCGGCACATCAAACCATATTGGGGGCCATCCATAAAGTACGTCACACGAATTTCATGATTTTTTGAGCCCCCTCCCGTCCTTGTCACAGGTGGTCACATTTCTGAGACCCCCCTCCCCCCTAGTGTGACGTCACATGTTTTGCAATTTCACATCGAAAAATTATTAAATTAAAACAGCAGTTCCGAATTTAGTTTTATTACCATTTAAATTATTAAATAATTCCTGTCTTTCCGTAAAAAGCATCAAACTCAAAAAAATAAATTACGCCATGCCAACCATCTTGTGTCACGCCCACCCAGAACTAACTACGGAAGAAAAAATATAGAATATGAGGGCGTGAAAATATATAATAAACTGCCTACGGAAAAAAAAAAAAAAAAGCCAAATCTTTATCTATTTTCAAGAAAAAACTTAAAATATATTTTTTAGACTTAAATTAGATAATTTTATCTTTTATTAAAAAAATAATATATATATTATATCATAAATTTAATTAAGATAATTTAAATAAACCTAAATAAGACAGCCAATTTAAAATTTAATCTTAAAAGCTAACAAACATTTTTATATCACAACATTAAAACTAAATTTAACGGATACCACATCTAGGATACCAAGTACGCTCAAATAACTTCTACATCCATGGTTGCTCGGTGATGGTAAACAAGATAGACGACTGCTAACTGCTACTGCGAACGCGTCAGTAACTTCGACCTACCCACCATATTAATAATAATAATAATATAACTCTTTATTGTACAACACAAAGTAAATTACAGTTTTAACCTCAAAGTAAATGTACAACTAAGGCGGCCTTATCGCTAAAAGCGATCTCTTCCAGACAACCTTTGGGTAAAGGAATAAGCTATTCATAGGAAGGGGGAGTTACGTGCAAAGTTCGAAAATTTTACATTCATTATATTAAATAATAATAAATATTAATAAATAAATATACCTACATAACAATAATAGATACATATAATAACATCCATAAATATCAGTGTATACATATAATGAAATAATGATATATAATATATACATATAAATAAGATAAACCAATCTGAAGTGCCAAGAAATGGACCGACGTAAGGTACTATGAAATATTACATTTAATTAAAGTAAATAATGTTCCTTAAGTTGTTTTTTGAAAACAGTGATTGATTTTGATTGCCTTATGGACAGTGGTAAGGAGTTCCACAGGCGTATGGACTGAAATGTAAAGGACTTAGAGTAGTAGCTTGTAGAATGACAGGGAATTTGGAGTTGGAGTTTCCTAGAAGACCGCATGTCAAGACCTCGTGTCGGCTGCAGAAATTGAAAGCGTTCTTTGAGATAAGGTGGGGACTTGGGACTTAAAAGTATGGTATATAGCAAACAAAGGATATGAAAATTACGCCGAAGTCGGATTGGAAGCCACTTGAGCCGAGTACGATATTCAGAAACGTGGTCATACTTCCGTAGACCGAAAATAATCCGAATACAGAAGTTTTGGAGACGTTCGAGCTTGTCAAGAAAACATTCGTTCAGATTTAGATAGCAGCAATCTGCATAGTCCAAAATGGGGAACAATAAAGCCTGAACAAGCGCAATTTTAGTGGGTATTGCAAGGAAGTTCCTAAGCCTATTTAGTGACGCTGCTGCAGCAAACATTTTTCTACTTACTTCTGAAATTTGGGTAGACCATGTAAGTGAGCAGTCGATGTGTACACCCAAGTTTTTAACAGAACTGCTAAAAGGAATTTGGACTCCGTCAAATGTGATAGGTTGCATGGCCGGCCAGTCAATCCTAGCAATTTGCCAAGAACCACCCACAATTATTACCTGCGTTTTAGAAGGGTTGACCTTGAGTCCAAAGGATTTACTCCAATCAAGAATACGACTTAGATCGGTGTTAACCACATCCAAAACGGTGGGTAGGTCTTCAAGGTGCCCTTGTGAATATATTTGAAGATCGTCTGCATATAAATGAAATAAAGATGTAAGATTGCGAGTGATAGAATTAATGAAAATTGAAAAAAGGAGAGGAGACAGTACGCCGCCTTGAGGCACACCAGCAGTTAAGTCGCACCACTCAGAGAACGAATCCTCTGAACGGATACGCTGCCGGCGTCCATGCAAGTAGCTTTGAAACCAGTCAAGCACCGCCGGAGATATGTTAAGCGAACGAAGTAGCCCAAGTAATATCCCAAAGTCTACGGTGTTAAAAGCATTGCTAAAGTCTAGTAGAGCTAACACAGTGAGTTTTCTACTATCCATGCCGAGGCGGATATCTTCCATAATTTTAACTAATGCAGTAGTCGTGCTGTGACCTGGGCGAAAGCCGGATTGAAATGGATTAAGGAGATGGTTTTCATTAAGAAAGTTACTTAGTTGGTGATGGACAACGCGCTCCATTACCTTGGATAGGAAAGGAAGTATAGAAATCGGTCGGTAGTCAGCAAAAGAAGAAGGATTTAACTTTTTTGGAAGAGGAGTTATTTGAGCATCTTTCCACGTTGTGGGAAAACTACTTGAGGACAGAGATGCATTGAGAATATGAGATATTATAGGGGTAAGGATATCAATGAGGGGAAGTATCATACGGCGACTTACACAGTCGCTCCCAACGGCATTGGAGGCTATGGAAGTTATGCTCTTCTCAACATCACAGTCGGATACTTGACGAAAATTAAAAGCAGGGTAGTCGGGTGTTGAGGGAGATGAAAGTTGATTTAAAGTATCATTTTTTGTGATGCTATAAACACTATCAGAGGTTGAGAAATGCTTATTTAGGAGATCTAGGTTAATATTGTTTGATATAGAGACATTACGCGTTTTTCCAACTCCAATGGACCTTAGAAATTTCCAGACCCTAGCCGGGTTCCACGGATTTATGAATGTGGCGTCTTTGAGCGTCTCTACACAGAATGTTGCAGCGATTTCGAAGGCTTTTATATTTTACGCGGTTTTTATCGGACGGGTCCAATTTAAACTTCCTTTTAGCAGCGTTCTTTTTGTCTCTCATTGATTTGAGTTCGTCAGAAAGCCACGGTGCAGGGACATGTTTAATTTTAACCGGCCGAATCGGAGCATGTTTATCGTATAAGCCTATGAGAAGCGTATTAAACAGAGCCACTTTCTCATCGACACTGTCGGCATTAATAATTGTAGACCAGTCAGTAGTAAATGCATCATGTTTAAGTGCGTCAATGTCCATAATACCAAAATTGCGTTGCAGGAGATATTTAGCTTTAGGTTTGGGAGGGCGCACTGTATAGGAAAGGAAAATAAGGTCGTGAAAAGAAAAGGCGTCAGCGTGACACTGGCCGTACTTAGCAACATGATCAGTTGAGGAAACAATTATTAGGTCAAGAAGAGATGGTTCACAATTTGGAAAAAAATGGGTTGCTTTAAGTGGTAGAATATTCAAGTTACAAGAAGAAATTAATGAACTAAGGCGGGCAGAGCGAATATCGTTTTTTAGTAAGCAGGTATTGAAGTCTCCCATCAGAATTGTGTGACTGTACAAAGGAGTCAGGTCTTCTAAAGTTCGCTCAAAAGCGGAAAAGTAATCCACCCTCTGGGACGGACTGTAGAAAACACCGAGAAGAAGTTTTGTATGGCAGAGACTAATTTCAATAAAAAGATGTTGAGCTATATCAGAAGATGAAGAAGGTGGAGATGCATTAATTATTGTATAAGGAATATGAGATCGGATGTATATTGCTATACCACCACCAGATCTGCCAATACGGTCATTTCGAATTAACTGAAAACCTGGGAGGGAGAAGGATGTCGACGGAAGGCATGGATACCAGTACGGCGTGTATGTTTTTATGGTCAAAAGCCGCAAGCAAATCCGGATAGTGAGCTGGAATGCTTTGGGCATTTATGTGTGTTACATTAAAATTTTTGGGAACATCACAAAAGGCAGCATCAACCTCGTCGGAAAGGGTGAGGATAGAAGAATGGAAGCTATCATTACTGGAAGAAGAAGATGAGAAAGAGAGAAAAAGATCAGATTTATCACTGTCATTTCGGGATACATTCATATTGGTTTCTATTCTAATATAATATAAAAATATAAAATAATGATAATACTTTAATTAATATGATTATATTGGTATATAAATAATTTAAGTAATATAATTGGCTTTACCCACCAGCGGTCTGTTCGAAGATCACATGTAAACATTAAAAATACACAAACATCGAGTAACAAAACAACAGGAGAACGTTGAACAAAGCATAACAGTAACGTTATTATAACCGTTATTTATAACAGTTTGGTTAATTGAATGACGATTACGTACATTTCGGAACGGAACGCGAAGTGTCAGCTGTCAGATACATAGATGTCAAAACTAGACATACTCTTACTAGTCTGTGGTCAAAACAAACAACAGTTCAATTCAATAGAAAATTGGGTAATTTTGAAACGAATAATTAAAAAACTAACCGACTTAAAAAAAATTAAGAAACCAAAAACAAGTGAAGCAGGGAGGTAGAATAATAATTACAAAGATCAAGGACTTTGTGCTACAATATTATGATGCGATAAGGACATTGGGTCACTTGTTACGCCTTGATCTTTTGTTGACCTCCTGACCGATGCTCAACCCTCCCGCGGTCGGTGTTCCACTCGTCGAGGGCGCCGTAGCTGCAGGAATAGCCCGGTTCAGCTCCTCCATCGTGGTGATGCGTTGGTGCGACCCGTCAGCTACCGTGACAATAATGATGCCGTTCCTTGTCCAACACTTCGCGATTCCTATACGCTTCCGTGCCTCCAGGAAGACGTCGTGACGAGGCTTTGTTAGAAATTCTGATAGTGTTATTCCAGTGCCCTTGAGCCTAGTCTTTGCAAACCAGAACTTATCTCGGTCTTCCACACTGCAGAATTTCACCAAAATCGGCCTTGTTTTACCTTTTGTCGCTCGTCCCACACGATGGCTCCTACTTAAAGCGTTCTCTGTAAGAGAAACTTGAAGCTGCTTAGTTGCAAGGCCTATAATATGTGTGGTTGTCTTCTCACCCTGGGACTCTGGAACACCATGTATCAGCAACATTTTGCGGCGGCTTCTCATCTCCAACCGGTCACGCTGTTGGTGTAGTAGGTCAGCTTGCCTGCGCAGGTTGTTCAGTGAAGCCAAAGTGAATTTCCTGAAGCTGGAAAACTCCACTGCCAAGGTGGCTACTGTGTTTGAAGGTGTAGCCTGCTCCAGACTTTTCTGAAACTCTGCCAGCTGGGATGTGAATGATGCCTGCATCTCATTCATAGCCTGTTGCAGTGACTCCATTTTCCAGTTACAGTTTTTATTGTGATGTGGACACTGAAGTGATTGATATAAAGTTTGTGCTAATAAAGGATTAACTGGCAGGTATTGTACGCCGTTTTAATACATTTAAAACCCCTATAAATATTTTAAATTAAATAAATTATGACGAACCAAAAATCTCCCGACAACACAGGTGTTGAGGGAGTCGGGTGTTGTCATATTATTCGAATATTTATGTGTGTGCGCTTGCTATGCTTTTATATTGTGTTTTAATTGTAAGGTTTTCTCTGTAAGTGAATTTGTATTAATTCTTTGTGAGAAAATAAATATCTTTAACCTGAATTAAGTACTTTTTTATGAAATCAGCATCATATGAAATGAAATATAATTTGATGAATTTGATTTGAACATCATATGAAACTTAAAATGTGATGTCACGAAACTTAGTACCCCTCCCACCCCTTGTCACACTATGTCACACTTTGTCGACCCCCCCCCCTCCCCCCTTTACGTGTGACGTACTTTATGGATGACCCCTTGCTAGTTTGTAAGCGCCGAAACTTTATATAGAAAATTTAAATTTTCATATTCAGAGTGAACAGGTTTCTTCTGGGTGAGCTCGCTCTGTCTATCTCTGTCTATGCGACGCCTTGTTTAATCTGAAGACAAGAGCGAACCCAGTGAAAAAAAATAGGTAACCGTTTTGAGTCATTTTAGAAAAAAAAACAAGGTGTATTGCCTTCTATTACACCCTGTATAAACGATTTTTCAAAAGAGGATAATCATAACTACTTAAATATTAAATAAATCATTATTTAAGTTTCAAAAAAACATTTCAATTTTATATTAAACCACACGTTTTCTTGTACAACTTAAAGCACCGATTTTCCAAACGTCAGATAAAACATACTGGCTGTAAAGTATAAATCGACCGATTTTAAAATGACATTTACATAAATGACCTACCTGAGATCAGATGCGATCGAGGTTAAATATCTGCTAAGCATAAAAAAAAAAATGTTTAAAAATAGGTAACGTTTTCAAATCAGCCATAGGTAATATATTTTATAAGACGAATATTTCTTATGTGACTATTGAAGATCAGGTCTAAATTTAATAATTTGTGATCCTTAAATTATAAAATATGGTAAATAAATTTACTATAAAAGAAGTCCATCCATGCATCGTATCAATGTTTCATGTTGAATAAATAATCTTTATTGCCTTTCATTATAAACAATAATACACTTATTATATACACGTATTTATAATAAATAATAATACATTCTTTAGTAAATTAAAGTATTAAATGACACAACATGCAAACTAGCATTATCGTCAGTTTACGACTTAACGGATCAAAATGGTTAGTTCGACTGATTGTACACAATTCTACGCACACAGGCGCAAGTGCATATGTGTGTCGTCAGCGCGCACTGTGTTCGCCTGAACTTGGTCCCGACGCATTCGTGATAAAGGCTCTTAAAGCAGTTGCAAAACCTGAGTCTGGTGCTAGGCTGAATGCTTTGCCGTCTCCACAGTTGGGTACGCTTCTTGACAACAATTCCTTAAGAATTGCAGTAGCTTTGAGACTGGGCAGCAAAGTTTGTGAACCTCATCGCTGTATTTGTGGTGTGATGGTAGATGAAAACGGCTACCATGGACTGAGTTGCCAAAGATGTGCGGGGCGGTTCCCGAGGCACCATTCTATTAATGAAATTGTGCGTCGGGCCATGGTTTCCGTTAATATTACTTGCGTCCTGGAGCCACCAGGCTTGTCCCGCACGGATGGTAAGAGACCCGATGGCCTTACGTTGGTTCCATGGCAAAGAGGGCGTAGCCTCCTATGGGATGCTACATGCGTTAGCACCTTTGCTGCGACGCATTTACGGCATACTGTAGCTTCAGCGGGTTCAGCGGCGGAAAATGCTGCCAAGTTAAAACATACTAAGTATGCTGCGCTAAAGTCAGAGTATGATTTTGTTCCAATCGCTGTGGAGACGGCTGGGCCCTGGGGTGATGAGGCACGCGAGCTTTTTAAAGAGTTGGGACAGCGACTGAGGAATAAAGGTAATGATCCCCGCTCTGGCTCTTGGTTGGTTCAACAGGTTTCCATTGCTATTCAACGAGGCAATGCTGCTAGCATAATGGGAACCTTTGGATCGGGCAGAGCGCAGAGTGGGAATCAATAGAAGAAGTAGTAGGAAATTTATAGCGCCCTTTGTTTATGTTTTGTTTATTTTAGACGTTTTGTAATAGTTTGACGACGCTTTTTGCTGAAATAATGATTTGTATCTTAATTTTAGTTCATAAAAAAAATTAAAAAAAAAAAAATACACTCTATTGGAGTTTCAGCTGAATTACAATCAGACATATCAAACTTTAACTAAACTTACACTAAACTGTTCAATATAATGCTCCTGATCAACTGTAATAACATCTTTACTTTTATTAATTCTAATTCTCATACCTAAATACTGTTTGACTTGACCCAGATTTTTTATTTTAAACCAACAATAGTTTTCTTATCATTATTATGATTTTTAATAAACACACAAGGTTCTAATTTACTTTTACAATATCCTAAGTTGCACAAAGTTTCCTCAACTTTTTCATACCATGCAAGTGATGATTGTTTCAAGCCGTAAACAGCCTTTTTTTATTTTAAAACTTTATTGAAACTTTTATCTACTTCAAAACCTTCAGGAATATACATGAAAATATTTTCTTTTAAATTACCATTAAGAAAGGCTGTTGTGACATCCAGGTGAGTGATGTCCATACCATACTGCACACTTAAAGCAAATAATACGCGTAAGGTAGAATGTCTTATTACCGAGGAAAAAGTTTCCTGATAGTCCACACCGGCCTTCTGGGTAAAACCTTTGGCAACAAGTCGCGCACGGTATCTCACTTTACCATCACAACTGTATTTCTTTCTTAGGACCCACTTGCACTTAACTACACTAGCTTTGTCTGGAGCATCGACAATCTCCCACACTTGATTGTCTTGGAATGATTGCAGCTCATCTGCCATCGCCTGCAACCACTGTTGTTTCTCAGGACCGCTGATAGCTTCTGCAAAAGTAATTCCATCGTCTCCCATAGATGTAGTAGTACACACATTTGCATATCCATATCTTTCTGGTTTTCTTCTCTCTCTTTTTTCTCTTGTCTCTTGTAGTTCTGGTGAGTTATTTACTTCTTCTTCCTGAGAACTATTGTCCTCTTCTTCTCTGACATTCATGTCTTCATCTTGAACAGTCATGTACTCATCTTTTAATTTCAGAACTTCTTTGGTATCTTCATATACTGATTCGGTAGAACATGACCTTTCTAGATCTTCTTGCTTCATCACAGATTCTTCTATAGACTCCCCCACTGAATCTATGTTTTCTATAGACACTGTGGCCGTCTTCTGTGTCATTGACTTTTCTAAAATCACCACATCTCTACTTGTTGTGACTTGTTTCTTTACTGGATCATAAATCCTATAACCCTTGACATTATCACTGTAGCCAACAAGTATATGTTTCTTTGCTTTTCTGTCCCATTTGGTTCGTTTTTCCTTTGGTATGTGTGCCATAACAGAACTTCCAAATATGCGTATATGCTGCACATTTGGTTTTCTTCCGGTCCACGCTTCATAGGGAGTCTTTCCAATACCTGCAGCTATAGATCTGTTTTTCAAATAGACAGCTGTATTTGCAGCTTCTGCCCAAAACTTCTTTTCAAGGTCTGCTTCAAAAAGTAACAGTCTTACTACAAATCATCCGTTAAAACTGGTTTTAAGTCATGTTTAGTTAAAAACTGTTTTAAATTTAAAAAGGGTTTAAAACAGTGTTTCACATTTTGTACCACAAATAGGTTTTTGGGTAGTGTTTAGCTAAACACCAGTTTTAGATACAAATATTCATTCATTCACTCTCAGTTCATTCATTACATTTCCTAGTACGCAGGTTGCATTCAACACATGCAGAGTAAATGAACAAAAGCTTCTTGAAATGATGGCTGAATAGTATCAAAACCCAAATCTTTAAAAGAAAGTTGTGATGACAGCAGAATGAGAAGAATCTGATTTGTTTTGACTTTTTTACAGGAGTTTGTAAAGAAAGAGCGCGTTTTCAATTCATTTGTAAAAAGTCGTATTTTGTTGTGTATTGACTGATTTGTTTTCAACATGAATCAAAAAAAGAAAGATCGCTAGGATAATTGGACAAAAAACGAAAAGGTAAATCAAATGGATAACTACCACATAGTCGCCGTATGTGGGGTTTGGAAACGTGATAGCATTGTAATTGTTTATTTTATTTCAGGATATCCTTCCTTATACAGCTTATAGAAAGTTCGAAAGACGTGGTAAAACACAGAAACACAAATACCAACACAAACCGTTATAGAGTTGCTGAGTGGAATTTGATTTTACAAAAGTATGTCTAAAATAGTGAACTTGTTTTGTTGGTTTGTTGATTAATAAATTAATTGTATGATCAATAAATAAATTGTTGTGAAATCAATCATAATATTTTCTATAGGAAAGCACGAATTTGATTTACCGCGAAACGAAAGTCAAGTTGCCAAATGTCAATCTGTCAATTTTTTGAGGTTAAACACAAGATAAAATAGGGGGGAGGATGTTTAACTAAAACACTGTTTAAAAGAGTGTTTTAGCGCCAAAAACTGATTTGTGGTAAGGATTTTCTTAAAATCTTGTTAAACAGTGCCTTAAACTTTGTTTAAGTGATTTGTGGTAAGGCTGTAAGCATCTAGCTCTCTCCACTATGGTTCTGTTTGACCGTTCACTGAGTCCATTCTGTTCAGGCGTGTAAGAATTGGTTTTTTGATTAATAATACCTTCTCTTTTCAAGAAATTCTCAAAGTCATTGCTACAGTACTCGCAGCCATTGTCGGTTCTTAAGATTTTGATTTTCTTATTCTGATAGTTCTCGACCATGGACTTGAACTCTTTGAAATAGGTAAATGCTTCGCTCTTTGCTTTTAAAAAGTAAATAAAAGTCATTCTGGTAAAATCATCAATAAACAAAAGGAAATAACTTTCACCGCCTATTGACTGGCTTTCCATGGGACCGCAAATATCGCTATGAACAATTTCTAGTAGCTCTGTTGCACGAGAACCTGAGGAAAATGGCAACCTTGACTGCTTACCTTCACAACAAGTTTCACACTCTGACTTACTTGTGGTAAAGTTGTCAGGGTAATCAAGCCCCTCTACTAGTCCGCAACGCTTCATTTTGTTCATATCACTGCTGTTTATGTGGCCTAGTCTTTTATGCCAAACTTCTCCATTAACTTTGTTTGAAGTTAAAAAACAGGTCTGTGTTTGTAAGTTCAACTTGTAAACACCATCGATTAAACTTGCTTCGGCTACCAAATCACCTTTTTTGTTCCTTATCAAGCATTTGCTTGGCTCAAAAACAACGCTGTTTCCGTTTTTTATCAACTCACTAACGCTGAGGAGGTTAGTTGTCACTGTTGGTACACACAACATATCTTTTATTGTAATGCTGTAGCTAAGCGATGTTGTTATCTCCACATCACCTGTACATTTCACGGGAACTTTCATTTTGTTTGCGATGATTAATTCTGATATACTGCCGTTGCTATCGATGTTTTTCATCCAACTTTCGTTTGGCGTAATGTGCCGGCTGGCACCTGAGTCGATGTAAAAATCTCGTTTATCAAACTCGCCATTTACAAATACAACGCTAAAAGCATAACTCTGCATTTTCTTCTGCGTTTTCTCATTCAGAGGACACTGATTTTTATAATGACCCTCTTCTCGACATTTATAACATTGTATTGTTTTCGTGTTTTTGACACTTGACTTGGGATTTGTTGTGCTGCTATTGGCACTCGTGCTAGCGCCGCCATGTTTGCTTGTGCTGCTACCTTTACCAATTGTTTTCTTATTCTGCCAATTTCGCGCCAATAATGCTGAATTGCATTCCATCTGATTTGTATTACCTGGCGATTCCATATCGAGCAATTTAGTCTTAATTGAATCGGCTGTTATGTCGATTCCGGAATGTTCTATTGCCATGATCATAGGCATGAATCGATCTGGTAGTCCAGCAAGCATCAATGAACCTACCCATTCGTCATTAATTTTGAATCCTGTGCTATTTAAACGCTGAGAAGTTTCCACTATTTGCGTCACATAACTCGTGATGTTGTCACAATTTTCCAATCTGATAGAAATCAAGTGACGCAGCAAAGTTATTTTTCTCGAAAAACCGGAATCATCAAACAATGTCATTAGTTTATTCCATAACTGCTTCGTGGTCTTCGATTCTTTTATGTGCACAAATAACGATGAATCAATCGTAAGGATTAACTTCGCACGGGCTTTAGCATCTGCCGTTTTTGTTGCAGCGTCGGTTCCTTCTTCAATTAGGTATTTGTCCGCGCCATCCAGAACAAGTAAACTTTCAACAGCGAATGTCCATTCCTTGTAGTTGTTGCGCCCCGTCAGCTTTGGCACGTTCGTAATATAGCTTGAACTCATTGTTCTTGCGGCAGCTATACTTTACACTACTAATAACACGATTTACTAACAATTACAATGAATACTGAGATTTAGAATATACGTGAGGCGCCCATAACCTCTTACAATGAAACGAGTAGATTGGCGGTAAACGAACGACTGGTTTATTCAAAAACTAGCTTTTGCCCGCGACTTCGTTCGCGTGGACTTCAGGTTCGTCCCGTCTAGTAGCGCAAAAAATGTGTTTTTTTTACGACCTCACATTAGAAACCTGAAAAATTGTAGCCTATATGTTATTCTGATGTATAAGCTATATTGTGGTAAAGTTTCATTCAAATCCATTCAGTAGTTTTTACGTGAAAGAGTAACAAACATCCATACATCCATACATCCATACATCCATACATCCATACATCCATACATCCAGACTTACAAACTTTTGCCTTTATAATAGTAGTAGGATTGCAAATCATACATGGGCATAGACAATAACCATAGACAAGTGATAGATGACATAAACTAGTTATATTAGTTCATAAATTACTCAATAGATGGCGCTAGTAGTCTTATTTTGATATCAATCTAACAATAACAGATTGAATAACACTTTCCATGACATTAGAATAGTTAGATACGGGATTGCTACCATGTACCTTATTATTTATGAGCTTCCGATACTTTCCATGACATTTAAAATTGAGTTTTAAGTCAGTGCAGTAAGACAGGTTTTTGGTTGCACTAATTCGTTAACATATCAGATCGACGATACGTAATAAAAATAACACTTTTCTGTTTGCAGTGCCAGTAAAATAGCATAACAGTTCAGCAAGACTAATATTATTATAACGTCAAAATTAACATGTTATTTATTAGTAACAAAAGTGTTATATTATGTTGGCGAATTCAAGCAGTTATTCCCACTCCTACTCATTAAGTCATTTATTGTTTCCTAAATATTTTGTTGATTTTTGTAACTTAATAACAACGAACAAATTGGATAAAAATATGACATGTTAATGATTTCGATGCTTAGATAAATAAAACTTCATAACTCAAAAAATAAACAAAAAATTTGCAACATTTTCAAACAATAGTTTAACGTTTGAGATATAGACGCTTCCAAAGTGGTGAAATGGGCGTCCCGCCCCCTCTCCTAACCTTTGAACGAAGAAAGTAAAAATTTTGAAAAATATACATATGATTTAGATCTCAACAAAAACTTTCAACAGAAATTGGTGTGAATGAGATCGAACCAGTAGTTTTTGAGATATTGCACAGTTTTATTTACCGCAAATATAACTTTGTCTTCCATACAAACACTAAGAAAAACTAAAGTTAAACCGCGAAACTGAGACGTCTCTGACGTCACTTTTGTTGTATTTTTCTCCCAAATAATGTACTCCATATTTTTAATTATGAATTAAATGTTCTTCTTCAAGGTAAAAGAACGATCGTTTAATTTATAGCAATGATAAGGAGTACATTAATTGCAAGGAAAATGAAAATAAAAGCGACAAAAGTGACGTCAGAAACGTCTCAGTTTTGCGGTCGACCATAAGTTATTTTTGCTGTCACAAATGTGATGTTTTCGTTAGGTCAAAGTAAGTAGATCCCGAATTTAGTTAAGGGTGTCATGATGTACGGCATCTATCTAGAAATCATCGATTAGATAAAATATTTTATAATGGCAGTTTTTTTTTCTTGACAGCAAGACTGCTGTCTTAATGGCAACGAGTTATGATCTCTGCCAGTAATGGCAGATTTTAAGTATAGTTAAATAGGCTAGGTTGGGCTGGTGGCTTTTTTGGCCTCAGCACATGGTTTTTTAAATCTTGTTGCTCGAATTTTATCGCTCGACGGCAACAACATCCGCTTGCCCTTTGTATCTGAGGCCTTGGAGAGGTGGTCCATACTATGCACTACTGGGGAGAAACTGGTGCGTGGCTGCATGCTTTGCCATCTCCTCAACTAGGTACTCTTCTTGATAACGATTCATTAAGAATAGCGGTAGCTTTGAGACTAGGTTGCAAGATATGTGAAACTCATCGCTGTATTTGTGGCGTAATGGTGGAGGAAAACGGTCACTATAGGCTGAGTTGCCAGAGATGTGCGGGGCGCTTTCCGAGACACCATTCCATCAATGAAATTGTGCGTCGAGCCATGGTATCAGTTAATGTACCTTGTGTGTTGGAACCGCCTGGTTTGTCGCGTACAGTCGGTAAGAGACCCGACGGCCTTACTCTGGTGCCTTGGCGAAGGGGTCGCTGTCTTTTATGGGACGCAACATGCGTGAGCACCTTTGCTGCGTCACATTTACGGCATACCATAGCTTCAGCGGGTTCAGCTGCGGAAAATGCCGCCAAATTAAAACATTCCAAATATGCAGCTTTGGAGACCGCGTATGAATTCGTGCCGATCGCTGTGGAGACGGCTGGGCCCTGGGGTAATGAGGCACGCGAGCTTTTCAGGGAGTTGGGACGAAGGCTAAGAGATAAGGGCAGCGACCCCCGCTCTGGGTCCTGGTTAGTTCAACAGGTTTCTATAGCTATACAGCGTGGTAATGTTGCTAGCATAATGGGAACCTTTGGGTCGATCGGGGCGCAGAGTGGGGATTTCCTGTGGTCAATTTGAACCATGAAGCGGCTATTTCGTGTATTGTATTTTTATGACATTTTATTCATATGTAATAGTTAATGTGACGACGCTTTTTGCTGATTGTCTGTAATTTTTGCATGTGTACTTATTTAAATAAACTAGCTTTTGCCCGCGACTTCGTCCGCGTGGAATCATGACTTTTTTCTCCCGTTTTTAACACATTTACCACCATATCTTTGCTCCTTTTGGTTGTAGCGTGATGTTATATAGCCTATAGCCTTCCTCGATAACTGGACTATCCAACACAAAAAGAATTATTCAAATCGAACCAGTAGTTTCGGAGATTAGCGCGTTCAAACAAACAAACAAACAAACAAACTCTACAGCTTTATAATATTACTAGCTTTTTCCCGCGACTTCGTCCGCGTGGAATCGTGACTTCTTTCTCCCGTTTTTTACACATTTACCACTATATCTTTGCTTCTATTGGTCGTAGCGTGATGTTATATAGCCTATAGCCTTCCTCGATAACTGGACTATCCAACACAAAAAGAATTATTCAATTCGAACCAGTAGTTTCGGAGATTAGCGCGTTCAAACAAACAAACAAACAAACAAACAAACAAACAAACTCTTCAGCTTTATAATATTAGTATAGATTAGTATAGATTAGTATAGATTATACTTCGTATCTCTCCCGAAGATGATTACATAATACATGCAGCAGCACCTGGGATGATGCCGTCCTTACCACACTTTTAGAAATAAATATTTAAAAAAATAATAATTTAAGAGTACTGAATTTGACTACTGCCGCGCCGCGCCCCACTGTCAGGCTTGCTGGCCGCTTGCGAATCCCGCCATTACTTGTGTTGGTGTTCGTCCGAGTCACACGTTTTTTTCCTTAAAATCCTTTAATAAAGTATTTTTGCGTGAAAATGGGTAAACGAAAACGATCTGATAAA
>OY757262.1:13314828-13392227 GCA_963584085.1 Pyrausta aurata | reverse complement strand
CAAACACAGATTCATACTTAATTTAAAAGAATTAAATAAATTTATTGATGTCTACCATTTTAAAATGGAAGATTATCGCACTGCACTAAAATTACTTGACAATAATTACTATATGGCAACTTTGGATTTGAAAGACGCATATTTTTTATTACCTGTAGCTAAAAGTGATCGAGTTTGGCTTCGCTTTATGTGGAACTCTGAAACTTATGATAATCAGCTTTTTGAATTTAACGTATTACCGTTTGGGCTTTGTACAGCACCTTATGTGTTCACAAAGTTACTAAAACCAGTTCTTTACTACTTACGTTCATTAGGCCACCTGTCGGTAGTATATTTGGACGATTTTTTCTGCATCGGTAATGAATGGTCTTCTTGTTGGGATAATATCCAAGTTACAAAGAAAATTTTAATCCAATTGGGATTTATCATAAATGTGGACAAGAGTCAATTAATTCCAAGTAAAAAATGTACATTCCTAGGTTTTTCGTTTGATACAACTAAAATGCGTTTGACGCTGCCAATAGAAAAGAAACATCGAATTAAATCAGCTGCTGATAAATTATTACACACTAAAAAAGTTTCAATTCGGGAATTTGCCAGATTCTTGGGTTTACTAACCGCAGCATGCCCAGCCGTCAAGTACGGCTGGGTATATACTAAGCTGTTCGAACGGGAAAAATTTCTTGCACTAAATTACACGGATAATTACAATAGGCAAATGCTTATACCAAGTCATCTTAAAACCGACTTGCAATGGTGGAAGGATAACATTGAGAAGTCATCTTGTGCCTTCCAAACAAACGACTATAGTCTAGTGATTTTTACAGACGCCTCGACTACGGGTTGGGGCGCTATGTGTAACGGTAAAACTGCTAATGGAAACTGGAGCCAGTCTCAATTATCCTTACACATTAACAGCCTTACCACAAATCACTTAAACAAAGTTTTAAGCACTGTTTAACAAGATTTTAAGAAAATCCTTACCACAAATCAGTTTTTGGCGCTAAAACACTCTTTTAAACAGTGTTTTAGTTAAACACCCTTCCCCCTATTTTATCTTGTGTTTAACCTCAAAAAATAGACAGATTGACATTTGACAACTTGATTATCGTTTCGCGGTAAATCAAATTCGTGCTTTCCTATAGAAAATATTATGGATGATTGATTTCACAACAATTGATTTATTGGACTTTATCAACAAACAAACAAAACAACACACACATTAGACACTATTTTAGTCATACTTTTGTAAAATCAAATTCCACTCAGCAACTTTATGACGGTTTGTGTTGGTATCCGTGTTTCTGTTTTCTACCACGTCTTTCGAACTTTCTATAAGCTGTTTATGGATATCCTGAAATAAAATAAACAATTACAATGCTATCATATCACGTTTCCAAACCCCACATACGGCGACTATGTAGTAGTTATTATTATTCATTTGATTTACCTTTTCGTCTTTTGTCCAATTGTCCGAGCGATCTTTCTTTTTTTGATTCACGTTGAAAACAAATCAGTCAATACGCAACAAAATACGACTTTTTACAAATGAATTGAAAACGCGCTCTTTCTTTACAAACTCCTGTAAAAAGTCAAAACAAATCAGATTCTTCTCATTCTTCTCTTCTGTCATTACAACTTTTTTTTTAAGATTTGGGTTTTGTTACTATTCAGCCATCATTTCAAGAAGCTTTTGTTCATTTACTCTGCAGTGTTGAATGCAACCTGCGTACTAGGAAATGTAATGAATGAACTGAGAGTGAATGAATGAATGTTTGTATCTAAAACTGGTGTTTAGCTAAACACTACCCAAAAACCTATTTGTGGTACAAAATGTTAAACACTGTTTTAAACCCTTTTTAAATTTAAAACAGTTTATAACTAAACATGACTTAAAACCAGTTTTAACGGATGATTTGTAGTAAGACTGAATACTCTAGAATTACTTGCTGCTTTTTATGGGCTTAAAATCTTTGCTTCCCATCACAAAGACTGCAACATTTTACTAAGAATAGACAATACAACGGCTATTGCCTACATAAATAAAATGGGCGGCGTACAGTACACTCACCTAAATAATATTGCACGTGATTTGTGGATTTGGTGTGAACAACGAAACATGTTTGTGTTTGCATCCTATATCCAGTCTGGTGAAAATACTGTAGCAGACTTTGAGTCGCGTCAGTCTAATATAGACACTGAATGGGCATTAGCGGACTATGCATTTTCCAAAATAACGTCTACGTTCGGCATACCAGAATTCGACCTATTTGCAAGTGAATAATGATTGATTGTTATACAAGGGGAGAAAGCGACCCATTTCACTCGAGATGTTTCTGGCGCTCGAACGAAGTGAGAGCGCCAATAATTTGAGAGTGAAATGGTGCTTTCACCCGAGTTAAACATACTATTTTTAATTTTGACTGTGAGGAAAAACATTAACTTTACAATAGTGGTTGTAGATGTCATTGTGAGGTATTATGTAGTTCAGCGAGAAAGGAAAACTCAAGTATTTGCACAAAAAGACAGTTGATTTACAGTTCTACAAACATCTAACATGATTAGAAAGAGTAATGGCACAAATACATGAAAACAGAGTAAAAAAAAGCAGACAGTGCGAATTAAAATCTTTGTAAAAAATATCTATCGAATTTTCCCCACAGTAATAATTGTAAAATTTTTAAAAAGTAGTCAGACAGTTTAAAAAGAAAAAATGACACTGACAATGTAAAAATAAAAAAAAAGTGTCGTCAAGGTATAATGGCGGGAAGCTGAATATTTTAATCACAGATTAGTAATATGTTTAATTAAATTATAGATTGAATCAATTGAATATTTTTTTATATCAACGATCATAATAAACATGTTTTTCAATGTATAGCTAAGCAAAAATATTTATTATTTTTATAATATGATGTGACTCAATTATCTTTGGTCCAAGCTTTGACTGCATGCTTTGACTCTATACCATGCCAATTAAAACTAAATTACTTTCCACCCGAGGGATGGATAAGCTATTTTCCACCCGGCTATCTACACAGGAAAGTGCTATTTTCCGAACAGGAGAGATGAAAAGATATTTTACATAGCAAGCAGTCATATAAAATAATGCAGAATCGCATGTAGTGTATGACGCATCCCTCATAGGTTAAGCATATATTATGAGTAGTAGCGTAAGATTAGTCAGTAATAAACGGACGTTCGACCAAACAATACGTTTTATTGCACTCCTGGGTCTCCACCTATTACATGGCGACCCTGCCAGTGCTGCCTTCGGGCAGTGCTGTGCAAAATATTGTGAATTATTTAAGGTGATATTTTGGACACTAAAAAAAAGTTTAATTGAACATTATTTATATAAATGGTGCGGTAAAATAATTGTGTAAAAATGTAGATTGAAAAAACTGGAAAGATTTTAACGGAAAGCGAGGAATGAAGAAAAAATATTGCTGGGCGCCGGGCGATAACATGGTGCCAGATGTATGATGATTTTTGCTGGGCGCCGGGAGTTGAAGGTGTCAGAGGTTGAAGATAATGTTGTTCCTGGGCGCTGGGTGATGTTCGTGTCGAGATGAGGAGGCGCCGGGAGTGTCATGCGTGTCAATTAAGGATAATGGAAGGATAACACCAGGAAGTAAAAGAAAAGCGTTGTGAAAGGAGAAGTAGATTACATTTTTTTTTTAAGTATGCATTAAGATATACTAGCATTTAATAAATAGTTATACCATGGCCATTATTTGAAATCTTGTTTAGCGCCATGACAAATATTGTGTATTTTAAAATGTTTGTACTCTTTTAGTCTTTAATTATTAAGCGCACGCAAGTAGACGAGTCAAATCACTTTCGTTTTCATAAATCTTAAAAGTATTTAATATTATATGTTTCAGAAATTAAATAATTAGTTTTGAGATTTTATAACTGACAAGCAATATTTCAAACTTATAACTTTTTTTTAAGGTAGCATTGGCGCACCCGTAAATGTTCACTAATTTTGGTCATCAATAATTAACTTTGCAATATTTTATAATTTTGATTTTCTCTATGAGTTATTGGCACTTAATTAAATAATCAGTTGTGAATTTCCAATAAGTGTAGTTTTTGGTATGTTTGAAAAGTATAGTTTTTGGTGCAGTATTTTCAAATTTACTTTCTACGAGTAAACAGACACTTAGATAATAATATTTAACAATACTTTCAATCATTCTTATTTGTGAACTACAATTTCCTATTTTAA
This sequence comes from Pyrausta aurata, assembly GCA_963584085.1. Lineage (NCBI taxonomy): Eukaryota > Metazoa > Arthropoda > Insecta > Lepidoptera > Crambidae > Pyrausta > Pyrausta aurata. The sequence continues at coordinate 13,387,993 of OY757262.1, read as the reverse complement.
ATAGTCATAAAAAAAACGTTTAGGTTACCTGTCTTGAATCTAGGTACAGTACAAACGATAATATCTATTGTGTTTCATTATAATTACTGATGATTTGGGTTATTTCAGTTCTTCAGAGATTACTTATAGTAAACGAAAGTTATAAAAATAGAGCAACTAATTAAATTTGGTTAAGTACAGTTTAAGTCAATTGCATGGTACTTATATTTTTGTAACTTTTTTAAGTACCTACTGCATTCTTAATTCTTTTTATTAAGACTCTTATTTTTTTCCCTATTATAATTCGAGTATTTACCTCGTGTGTTCATAAGTTTTGAGACGAAAAAAAAGAGGCACAACTTTTTAAATAATTAACTTATATTTCTAAAATTTACAGTGAACACTAAGTAGATAATAATCAACAATAAAATATATCTTTTATTCAAAATGTCCACCCTTGTTTTTAATACAGGCCCTTAGACGATTTGGCCAATCATCAATGGCGGCACGCACGAATCTTTTCTAGCGGGATTCGCTTTGCTTCTCGAACAAGAGCTCGCTTCAGTGACTCCTAGTTTGGGTGGGACTTCTGGCAGGCCCTGAGCTCTAACTCAGTCCATAGAGAATAATCCAGCGGGTTGAGGTCGGGGCTGGAGGAGGGCCATTCGTTCGCCACGATGAAGCCGGCACATTTTCCCTCAACCAAGCTTGGGTGGTTTTTGCTTTATGGGATGGTGCTGAGTCTTGCTGGAAAACCCAAAATTTGTTGTTAAATAAAGTATGAGATAGGGGTTTCACAACAGGCTCTAAGATGTCATTTTGATAATTCTTGGCTTTCACTTTGACGCCTTGTTGACAGAAATGGAGCGGAGTGACACCTTCATACGAAATTCCCCACCATACCATCACACTTGCCGGATGATGAGTACGCGAGACATTCCGTGCTGAAGCTGGGACATCCTTGCTACTTTTGGCATAGACTTTATTGTTTTGTCGGTTGAACTTTTCTTCGATATTAAAAAAAATCTCATCGGTGAACAGTATCTTCCTCGCATCGTGTCTCCTAAGCAGTAATGCACAACGTTCGCGTCGCAATTTACGAAGCCGATCGTTTAAAAAGTGAACTTTTCTACGGCTATACGCCTTTACCTTAAGATCATATTTCAGTATTCTGTTGACTGAAACGCGCGAAATTTTAGTCTGCAGAGCAATTTTTTTCTGAGTGCGACATGGATTTCGGCGAAGTCGCTCTCGGATGATTTTGATGTTCGCAGGCGTCCTTACAGAGCATGGCTCACCACTCCTTTTGCGATCTTGCAAGGAACTTGTCTCCTTGTATCGTTTGATAGTGTATTACACGAAGTTACGGCTTACGCCAAAAGTTTTCATCTCACGGAAAATCTCCATTGGTTTTTTTCCCGCCTTAAATAGCGATATCACGGTCGCACGCAATTCTTTAGTCCCCTCCATCACGATAAAATTGACAGAAATAAATTTAAAAGTCAAAGGTATTAAAAGTAAACATTTCAAATTCAAAATTGGAAAAAGAATTAAATAGCAGCCAGTAATATTTAATTCATTTTTTTAACTTCAAAGTTCGTCTCAAAACTTATGAACACACGAGGTAAATACCAATTGTATAACGTTTTGGAAAGGTAACTTGAAAGTAGCAATTATTTTCTTATTTCAATATAAGTAGTTAACTTACAGTCTTACTACAAATCATCCGTTAAAACTGGTTTTAAGTCATGTTTAGTTCTTCTTCTTAGTCGGGCATTCTTGACAGAGTGGTCGTGGCTGTAGATGAACAGGATTGCGGCTCGCCGTCACACACCGCTCACTTTCAGGGCTGCAGCACGTCTGGCGATGTTTCTCCATCTCTGCCGGTTTTCTGCATTGCGAGCACATTGTATGGCAGTCGATCCGGTAGTATCTCTGATAAGATCTATCCATCGAGTTGGGGACCGACCACGTGATCTTGTGCCTTCAACACGGCCCTGCACAACAAGTCTCTCCATCGAGTCCTCATTCCTGGAGATGTGTCCAAAGAACTTCAGTATTCGCAGCTGCACAATCGACGATAGCCTGTCTTTTATATGAAGCTCTTTGAGGATGGAGTTATTGGTGCGGAACGCTGTCCATGCTATCTTTAACAAACGTCTCCAGCACCACATCTCTAATGCATCGATTTTTTGGCGATCTTGTTTTCTCAGTGACCAGGTTTCAGCCCCATAAAGAAATATTGGAAAAACGAGGCACTCCATTAAGCGGACTTTTGTGGTTTTGGTTATTCGCCTGTCTTTCCAAATCTTTCCCAACCGCTCCACCGCTGACCTGGTGATGGCGCATCTACGTTTGATCTCATCTTCGCATCCTCCATGCATCGCATGTTTAGTTAAAAACTGTTTTAAATTTAAAAAGGGTTTAAAACAGTGTTTAACATTTTGTACCACAAATAGATATTTGGGCAGTGTTTAGCTAAACACCAGTTTTAGATACAAACATTCATCCATTCACTTAGTTCATTTATTAAATTTCCTAGTACGCAGGTTGCATTCAACACACTTCAGGGTAAATGAACAAAAGCTTCTTGAAATGATGGCTGAATAGTAACAAAACCCAAATCTTAAAAAAAAGTTGTAATGACAGAAGAATGAGAAGAATCTGAGGCCTTACTCTGGACACAAAACCCGATCCAATGGTTAAGGCCATCCCTGTCACTCATACCAGGCCGTGTATGCGTGAGACAGGGATGGCTATATTCATTGGATCGGGTTTTGTGTCCAGAGTAAGGGGGCTGATTTGTTTTGACTTTTTGACAGGAGTTTGTAAAGAAAGAGCGCGTTTTCAATTCATTTGTTTAAAGACGTATTTTGTTGTGAAATCAATCATCCATAATATTTCCTATAGGAAAGCACGAATTCGATTTACCGCGAAACGAAAGTCAAGTTGTCAAATGTCAATCTGTCTATTTTTTGAGGTTAAACACAAGATAAAATAGGGGGAAGGGTGTTTAACTAAAACGCTGTTTAAAAGAGTGTTTTAGCGCCAAAAACTGATTTGTGGTAAGGATTTTCTTAAAATCTTGTTAAACAGTGCCTAAAACTTTGTTTAAGTGATTTGTGGTAAGGCTAATAGTATTTATGCAGAACAATATTTCTTCAGGTAATTAGGTACAACGTATACAAAGGTAAGTCAGATTATCCAATCACATGCAGAAAGGCAAAACTCCATATTATTAATTGAGGTAAGTTCGTATTATTTTAAATTGTTTTATTTTATTGACATGAAAGTTTCTGTAAGATAATTTCCTTTTTCGAGTAAATTTCATTTAAATTAAAACTTAACTTGTGAATTGACATATGTTTTCAAAATTTTATTGTTACATACATATCGCTGATATTTCACTAACGTAGTTTTATAAAGTTTTTTTTTCTAATATTTACTGCCAGACTGTACTCTATTTAATTTTAAACGTTTCAAAGTCAATCTTTTATTCTTTATAAAGCTTTCATGTTGAATAGTATCTACATATTTCAGCATTCGATAATTATTTTAGTAGGACCAATCGTACTCAAAGTACACTCAAACTATTAAAAAATATCTCATTGCTTTGTGACATGATAAGAAAGTAAAATTTTATTCGATTTCTTTTTATAAATAACTCTTTTGAGAGCAGGTTTAATTTTTTTTGTAACCATATTTCATTTTCAGAAGTAATAATTATCCTAATAACTTCAAATAATACCAAATTATTATGATTTGTTTTAAGTTTTCGTTTTAGAACGTTTCTTAAAAATTTCACCAAGTTTTGTTGAAATCCAAAAAAGGGAAGTAGTTGCAACATCATACAAAGTTCACATTTGCACGTGTAGATCAATATTGCTGATACGTGACATTATTGCAGTTGTTTGTTCGCGACGATTCTAGAGAAAGCTGACCCTAGTGGATATATCATATATCGTTACCAGTAATTGTTTTGAATGATAGCATTTCTATTGCATCATCTTAAATCTTTATTTAGAGTAAGTTCTATTTCATTAGCAGTTGGATACCTAACATTTTTACAAACGTATTTTTTTTTCATATTGATTTATAATCAGAGAAGTAATTAAGGAATGATGATGAGGAGCACGTAGTTATTTCATTAATTTGACGAATTTGTTTATTTCTTTCACGGATATGACAATTTAATTTACGGAAATGACATTTAAAATATTTAAGAGAGTATAGGATACGATTTTAAATGATGTTTTGTAGGTTCACGTGGATGTATTAAATTGCTTTTGTACCATTGTAGAGTGCATTAGTTACATTCATATAGGGTAAGAAAAGTATGTTGTTTTGATGAGGATAAGGAATCGATAGGCATGTTATAAGTTTGACAGGTATGTTAGTAAGTTTTTTTTTATAAAAGGGGAAGACTTTGGTTAAAATATTTTGTCATACGATTGGACTGATCACCCAAAAGTAAACAAAATAATTAGCTAAAGAATTCAGTTAGCTAGATGTGTTGTGTTTTGTAATTGAAGGTTAGATGAAAGGTTAAAATGTAATGAGATAAATAGTAGGAGAAGTAATAGGTTGCCCTACCTTATAACGAGAGGCAAAAAGCGGTGTAAAATCCTTCAGCTTGATCATGACGTAAACTAGGTTTCTTCGTGTAAGCCGTTGGAGATCATAATAGATCTTAAATGATAGCCCGTTTTATTATACAATTATATTAAAAAAAGGTACAAATAATGGTACAAGGTACAATACAGGGTGTCAGATCCTTTATTTGATCATGGTGTAGACGAGTTTCTCTCTGTGAAAATATTTGGAGATCAATGAATCTTAAAACAATGCCCCTAGTATAAATAAGGCTATGCATAGCAAATTATATAAATAAATAAAATGTACCTAATAAATGTTTATTAAATAAATGTACCACTAAATTAATAAATAATAATGGTACCAATTTTAAAGTCGACTATAAATAAAATATTAATGTACCAATAAAATAGCTGACAATCCTGATGATGTATGTAACCTATTTTCCTCATTCTTTAAATCAGTTTTTGAGCCTTCATGCGTTCCAGATGACTTTGACATAAATACCCTTCAGGACACTAACAAAGCGTCCAATATTGTTTTGAGTTACATTAATTTTTCCCTCGATGAAACACTGAAAGCGCTACAAAACCTTGATGCCACCAAAGGAGCAGGTATCGATAACATTCCGCCGATATTTTTTAAATGTACTGCCAAGACAATTTGTTACCCAATACAGCTTATTTTTAATAAATGTCTGAAAGAAGGGACTTTTCCATCCATATGGAAAGCCGCCCGCATTGTACCTGTCTTCAAAGGAGGTGACCGATCGAAAGTAGAAAACTACCGCCCTATTTCTATTTTGTGCACCCTGTCAAAGGTCCTGGAGAGGTTAGTTCATAACAGCATCTACCCTACGTTACATAATATAATTATTGAACAGCAACACGGCTTTGTCAAGCGCAGAAGTACTAGCACAAACTTACTACTTTATGTCACTTACATATTTGAAGGCATAGACGCAAACAAGCAGATTGACAGTGTATATACCGATTTCCAGAAGGCGTTTGACAGGGTGGATCACAGAATACTACTAGAGAAGTTAGCCTTCAATGGTATACGCGGAGACCTCTTGCGCTGGTTCAGGTCCTACATTCTCAATCGTACGCAGAAAGTTGTTATTAAAGGACACGAGTCAGAATACATCTCTGTGAGCTCTGGCGTGCCGCAAGGCTCTATTTTGGGGCCTCTTCTATTTATTTTATTTATAAATGATATATCTAGCTGCTTTCAATACTGTGACTTTCTGCTTTACGCAGACGATCTTAAAATATACCACACAATTGATACTGCTGATGATCATCGAAGATTCCAGTCGGATCTTGACCGTTTTACCTCCTACTGTAAGATAAACAAATTAAACCTTAGCATAAATAAATGTAAACAAATAACTTTTACTAAAAAAACAAATATAACACACTTTGACTACAGCTTAAATAACGTTCAGCTCAAGTCAGATCAATCAATAAGAGATTTAGGAGTAACTCTGGACTCAAAATTACACCTAGATGTCCATATACACAACATAATAAGTAACGCTTACAAAATGTACGTATTTATCATGGGCATAAGTAAGCAATTTATAAGAACCACTACACTCATGTATTTATACAAATCTTTAATACGCTCGCAATTAGAATACGCGGTACCCATTTGGAATCCCTACTATGATAAATACAACAAAGCAATTGAAAAAATTAAAAAAAAAATTTTACGTACTATTCACTACAAGTGTTTCCATGGTCGCTTGTCCTATGACCAACTTCTTGAGAAATATCACCTTCTTAGTCTTAAAAACAGACGCGTGCTACTCGAAGCAAAAATGTTATATGATCTGTACCACAATAGATATGACTGCATATCATTAATTAATAAATTGTGTTATAGGGTACCCATCAGAACTCACAGCCGCACACCTTGTCAATTGTTTGCAACCTCTCGATGTCGAACAAACGCTGGCAAGCGCTCACCCCTTCACAGACTTGTACACACATACAACGAGACGTTTAACTCAATTGACTTGGCAGTTACGCGACCGAGTGCATTCAAAAAAAATGTCACTACTACACTTTGTGCAACATCACATATTTAAATAGTTATTATATTTCTTGCCATCATAATTATAATGTCAGTTTCACGCTTCACAATGTGTCAAAAAAATAATTCCAAACAAATATGTGGTAAACGGTATTGGTGTCAAATAGACTTAAGACTTATAATATGAACATGCATTTTAAATAATTTTGATTTGTCACTGTTTGTTTATCCTAATAAATGAAAAAAAAATAAATAAAATGAAATTACAATATTGTGTTTAAATAAATGACAAAGGTTGGCCAACCGACAAATGAATAAAAGACATATTGTAATAAATACTTATGATTTATACACGTACGTAGATACGTATATTTGTTACGTTCACGAAATATATTAAAGAAACGAACGCAGAGTATTATGAGTAAATAAATGATGAAAGAGATTAGGTAGTTGTTGAGGTGTAAGTGTTATAGGACAATTATCGTGATACAAGAAGAAGTTACAATTTATAGGATACATACTATATTTTTTTTAAGACCAGGTCATACATTTGACAGTAGGGAAGTATTTTCTTTTAGGAAATTATTTAAATAAAAAGGTCACATGAGTAATACCTCCTTAAAGTTAGAAATTGTTTGAAATTAAATACTTATTTTATTTTGAAATAATTAAGAATGACAATGTTGTGTTTGGTATCCACTGATTATAGGTATTGAAAAAGGTATTTGTGTTACATCGGTAACATTATAATGAGATTGAAATGAGTTTATTTATTTTTCTATGACTGCAAATAAATAATTGTCTTTGAAAATATTATTTTTACATTTGATATAATTGAATATGTTTTTAGAAAAAGCTAACAATGATGTGATGATTGACTCGTCTACCTACATGTCAAATAATTTGTGCTTATTAATAAAATAAAATGTAACGCGTTAATTATTATGTATTGCATAAAATGTAGTAATTAATTTGCATTTCAAATAAATGTCAGATTGCATTGGTAAAATTATGTAACTTTTTTTAAACAATTTGTGTAATTTTTTTTAATTCAACGTTACGAAATAGTTTTTTGTTAATGTTAACATGATTTTATATCTTTGGCGTTGTTTGGATTTAGGTTTTGGTTTCTTTTGGAATTTTATAATATTCAATACGATTTTGTATTCTTCTTATATTATTTAACAATATTGTATAAATTATTAATGTTCATTCCAACTATAAATTCGGCATACTAAATTGTATCTTAATAAATAACATATCTAATCAACAGTGTAACTTAAATATGTATTAAAACTTTGTTTTTTTTTCTAAATTTTACACAAAATTGTATGCAATTTTAACTATTTACGTAGTTTTGAATTATTTACATACTTGATTTTGGAATTATTTGTTCTAACTTTATTTTGTTTTGGTTTAATTATTCTAACAGTTTGTAAAAAAAAAACCTAATACCATGTTATAATTCTATTTGCACAGCATAAATAAATAACCAGGCAATTGTATTTTTGGGTAAAATGTTTGTAAAATATTTAATTACTTACTATCTTTTTTGATATTCCATTAATAACATTTTAGTAACATAATTTTTCAAAATTTTAACAGTTAAAAAAATTGCATTGTATTAATTTTTTTTTTTCAAATACGGGGGAGGTGTAGTGTATGACGCATCCCTCATAGGTTAAGCATATATTATAAGTAGTAGCGTAAGATTAGTCAGTAATAAACGGACGTTCGACCAAACAATACGTTTTATTGCACTCCTGGGTCTCCACCTATTACACGCAAAAAAAGGTGTAAAATGCATGTCACAGTGTAATAACGCAATTCGTTTTCATTATAGGTGTCTGTGCGTGAGTTCGTGTGTCTATGTGTGTCGCTACTCGTGCTAGTGATTTTCTTCTTAGTATATGTGCTGTGTCCATCTTCATACAGTTAACCAAATAATAGAAAAATGTAACGAATTCAACAAACCACTTTACCTGGGATTTGTTGACTACTCCAAGGCATTCGACAGTGTTAAACATGAGCCCATATTCACCGCTCTGGAACGCCAGGATGTGGACCCCACCTACATACAACTCTTGAGACTCATTTATCAACAGAGTACAGCAGACATAAAACTTCATGCACCTGGCCCACCATTCCCAATATTAAAGGGCGTCAAGCAAGGAGATCCACTTTCCCCTAAGTTATTCACCAGCGCCTTGCAAGAGGTATTCAAACAGCTGGTCGATCCCTGGAGAACGAAGGGTATCAATGTTGGGGCTACGAAGCTCACAAACCTTCGCTTTGCCGACGATATAGTTCTTTTTGCCAATACATCGTCAGAGCTTGAAACCATGCTCGAACAGCTGAGTGAGGCGAGCCTTGAGGTTGGATTGATGATGAATAGGTCAAAAACTAAAGTCATGACCAATGCCGCTGAAAACGACATAGTGGTATGCGGGCAGAAAATGGAATATGTCGACGAGTACATATAATTGGGCCAGATACTCTCCTTCGAAAACAGGCAGGACAAAGAGATCGGTCGTCGTATCGATAACGCCTGGAAGAGCTTCTGGTCCATGAAAGCGTATTTGAAGGGAGACCTTCCATTGTCACTGAAACGCAAACTCGTCGACACCTGCATCCTGCCCGTACTTACTTACGGAGCGCAAACGTGGTCATTGACCGAAAGTCAGAAATCCAAACTCAAGGTTTGCCAAAGAGCTATGGAAAGGAGCGTATTGGGTATTAATCAGTCAGGTATCAAACGAATGCCGAGAGTCGCATAACAATGGAATTTTTATTGTGTCTCGTTTACGCATACTTGACGAGTTAAAAGGATCGATAAGATCCGAAATACCACAATACGCTCCAGAACTGGCATAGCAGATGTAAGCGAAAAGACAGCAAAGCTTAAATGGGAGTGGGCGGGACATGTGTGTAGAATGCACCCGAATAGATGGGCCCAAATCGTCACGCGATGGATACCACCAGACGGCTACCGACGAAGGGGTACACCTAGAAAGAGGTGGAGTGACGATCTGTCTAGCTTCGCGAGAGATTGGGAGTCGTTGGCCACTGACAGAGACGTATGGAAGGAATTGGGGGAGACCTTTGCCCAGCAGTGGGATGATATAGGTTAAATAAAAAAATATGTGCTGTGTGTGTAGACTTGTTGTGCAGATCAGTGATCTTCAGGCGAAAAGTTTCCGGCAAGTCAACAAACAAAGAGACCGAATACTTTTGATATAAAAAAATAATAATATTGAAGCAGACTCTTAAGAAAGGAAAGCACAAGCCGGCCAAGCCTAATAGACTAGGAACTACGATGATCAACGTCGATGCGCAGCGAGACCTAACAGGAAGACAGCTACAATGATTTACGTCGGAGCACATCGAGCCATAAGCGGAAGACAAATACAATGATCAACGCCGGAGCGCAGCGAGCCATAAGCGGAAGACAGCTACAATGATCAACGTCGGTGCGCAGCGAGCCATGAGTGGAAGACAGCTATAATGATAAACGTCGGAGTGCAACTAGCCACAAGCGGTAACAGCTACAATTATCAACGTCGGAACGCAGCGAGCCATAAGTGGAAGACAGCTACAATGATTTACGTTGGAGCACAGCGAGCCGTAAGCGGAAGACAACTACAATAATCAACGCCGGAGCGCAGTGAGCCATAAGCGGAAGACAGCTACAATGATCAACGTCGGAGCGCAGCGAGCCATAAGTGGAAGACAGCTATAATGATAAACGTCGGAGTGCAACTAGCCACAAGCGGAAGACAGCTACAATGATCAATGTCGGAACGCAGCGAGCCATAAGTGGAAGACAGCTACAATGATCAACGTCGGAGCACAGCGAGCCATAAGTGGGAGACAGCTACAATGATCAACGATGGAGCGCAGCGAGCCATAAGCGGAAGACTGCTATAATGATCAGCATCGGAACGCAGCGAGCCATAAGTAGAAAACAGCTACTATGATCAACGTCGGAGCACAGTGAACCATAAGTGGAAGACAGCTACAATGATCAACATCGGAGCGCAGCGAACCATACGCGGAAGACAGTTACAATGATCAACGTTGGAGCGCAGCGAGCCATAAATGGAAGACAGCTACAATGATCAACGTCGTAGTGCAGCTAGCCATAAGCGGAAGACGGCCACAATGATCAACGTCGGAGCGCATCGAGCCATAAGTGGAAGACAGCTACAATGATCAACGTCGGAGCGCAGCAAATAACGGATACAGAAGACCACCATGGCAAGATAGCCCAACCCCTCGCAGCATCAACGCTCACTCCCCATGGATGATACCCGTCTTCCCTACTCCCATACCAAGGCTCAGGTTGCAATAACTACTCTGGTCACCGTCGGAGGCTGCGGCTTGCCGACATTCTTCTCCCATCCCTGAGCGTGTCCCTCCTATCTCCAACACGTTTCTCTCAATCTCCACCTCGGTTTGTCGGTTTTACCGGATCTGAGCCCTTGTGGCCTGGCTGAGCAATGCACTATCGAATCGAATCGACGTTTCGATCGGGTTTCACCAATCGTGGTCACAGGCGAACTGATGATCTGCGATTTCTTCACTACGTTTGCGGGGTAGAATTGTCTTGTTCTACCCGAAAAATATTTATTATTTATTATTTGGCGGTACGCAAATAATAAGCGTCGTTCAATAGTCACCAGGAGCTAATAAACACATCTTTCACAGGATGCTGTGCATCGTCACATGCCGAATAATAGTGCAAGTTTTACATAACAATAAAACTTGTATTATTAGCAGAGACGATGCACAGCATCCCATTAAGGCCTCCTGGCGAGACTTCTATGAGGAAATTTCGAGATAACTCGACCCAAGGTAACTAAAAATGGCGGATACGGAAGTAAGTAAAATTAAACCAATAATTATTTATCCAGCAGGATACGAAAATTACATCAAATAAATGCTAGGCGGAAGTAGACGCATCTCACAGGATACTGTGCATCGTCTCTGCTAATAGTACAAGTTTTATTGTTATGTAAAACTTGGACTATTATGCATACTGCGTTTCAATTGTACCTACATGAAATGTTACGGCATTTAATAAAATTCCGCCACTTTTGATTTACATTTCTATCGCCGCTTGTATTAGGTATTATGCCGTTGCATGTTGAAGAAATAAGTTATAATAAGTTATTGTTACGCTGATTATCATAATGTGGGGAGGCCTATGTTCAGAAGTTGACGACTTTTGGCTGATAATGACGATGATGATGTTGAATGATGATTATTATATTATATTCTTTCTTTATTGCACTTAAATGATGTACAGAAAATACAAGAAGTCACAATGTGAACAAAGGTGGGCTTATCCCTAAAAGAGATCTCTTCCAGCCAACCAATAGGTGTTGGAAATGAAATAGTTGCGGTTATCGGCAGTAATATAATGCCACAATTAGTCATACGTCTTATGACTTAAAAGCTGCACTTTGTGATTAAAGCAAGCCACTTTGCACAGTGATAGTAGGGAGTAGTGATAGTAGACCAAAATAAGCGATTTCACCCGCAGCAGCGACAGTTTCACCCCTTAGGAACAAAGATGGTGCCACTTTTCTAAAAATACAATTAGAAATTTCTACAAGTTAAACTTTTTCACCGATTTTGATGAAAAAGGTGTCAAATGAAAGATAATTATGTGATGATATTTGTATTTAGATTTAATCAGATAGACCTGTAGTAACATTAACTCAATGTAATAACAGTTAACGTTAATAATATTTGTATAAAAATGAGTATTGTTGCTTTACCGTTATCGTTGTTTATAAAGTGGCAACACAGGCTGCCCCTTCTCCTCCTACTTTCTCACTTGCGAGGCGCACTCGGAAAGCAAGGCAGTCTAGTGCTAACCGCCGAAGCGAAAGGTTGTGGAAAGAAACCTATGTTGAAGTGCTGTTATAATTATTATGATTAGAAATAATGATTTGTATAAAGGATAAGTGTGGTGATCGAATAAAGAACTTTATAAAATTGTGATGGTGTTTGACTCGTGATAAGTCAGAAGTGGAAATCTGCAGCTCACAAAGGGTACGTACTATTTTTTGATTCATATGATTAGAGAAATAAAATGTTGCTTATAAAATAGTTTCAATAACGTAACGATTTTGCTATACATCGAGCAGTGTGTAAGGATTGAATTCTATTCTGCTTAGCGCTACTATCCTGATCAAATCGTGTTAAGTTTCCAACTGACCATTTGGTCAAGGCAACTCCTTGATAGTGTTCAGTGGTTACGAATACACGAGCATACTTGATACCTAAGTAGGTAATAGTAATTGTCCGGCTAGCACTAGGTTTGTTCTTGATACGAACCTAGCCTTTTTTTTTTTTTTTTTTTTTTCGTCAGGAAATGCAGTTTTGCATACCCACCGACCGCGGGGGCAGTTGGGGGTTATGTGGGACTCCAGAGTTCAGCCTGCCTACCCACTAAAACCTGACGGCGTTCTCCCGTGCCATTAAGTGAGGCAAGAACTGACGGGTTACGCCCTAGGCATGAGCCCTGAGCATTCGTCCGCAGTTCTTGTCTCTGGCTATAGCTCACTCTTTGGAGCGAGCTCCACCCGGGTGCAGGGGGACAGAGGTCGCCCTTCCTTGCTGATGTCAACGGTGCGCGGAACGCATCGCATCACCGCATCGGGCCTCCTTTAGCGAACGACTGGCACCCCCGTGTCAGTCGTCCGAGGCCCACCGAGGAGGTTTGCATGGAGGTCATAGGCCCTCCTGCGCTGGCCGGTACGTCGGCGGCGGATCAATGGGGCGTCAGCTGAAGCCTCTCGCTCCCTCTCCGCGGCTTCCTTCTGTAGCATAACATCCTCGCAGAAGAAGGTTCGCACCGCTTGCCAGGCCTCCTCCGTGTCCACCATTTGGACGATAACCGCCCCTAAGGACAGGTCTCGTCCAACTGCCGCGACGAGAACTTCGCGCTCCCTCGCCCAGGCCGGGCATGTCTCGAGGGTGTGTTGCGCTGTATCCTCATCAGCGGTACAGTGGTGACACTTCTTCGTCTCTTCTCGGCCGATTCGGCACAAGATACGAACGATACGATACGAACCTAGCCTGTGTTAACACGTCGTAGTTGTGCTGTGCTATCATTAAATCATTTGGGCAAGGCTACTCTTTGCTAATGGCTAATGAGAACACAATGCGCGATTAATGTAATTGGTACAACTAAATAGCTAAATTTAGTTTAAACTACTATGATCGTTTTTCAATCCAAATAGGAAATACAAAGCGAAATAGGTACTCAACATTATTATTATATTATTTTCTTGTAGATATGTTTAGTAGATTTAGAACAAATATTTTAACCTATAACTGTTGTAGGGCTAATATTTTGGTTTTTATAAATAAAGGAGACATTTTTTTCTTGTATGGAGGATGAGCCCACCCATAAATTATAACGTCTAGTAATGAAACATATATTAAATTGTTCCTTATAATGTCTTGAAAACATTAACAATATTCGTTTTTCGTTATCTAACGGGAATATTTGAAAATTCATCATAACTTAAATCCACACACCTACCAGTTGACGCACATTTTCAGTCGTTTCTGAAAATCACAGTCGTTGAAATCTCACTGCACAGTTAACACAATAACGGCTTAGTGGAATGGGGGCCGTACTTGATGCTTTTTGCTTCTATTTTTCGTTAAAAATCCGGAGAAAACAAACACTCAATTCAAAACAAACCAAAACAAACGAAAGGTGACGGAAAGCCAAACGCCAAACAGAAAGTGTGACAAATGTCACTCCAGCCATTCCTGTCAACGTCAGTGATAACTGTCAGAGTTTCTATCCGTATCACGGCTTTACTAGATAACCATTTCATGCAAAAATCCTAAAAAAGCAATTAAAATATTTTATACGGAGATTCCAATTGTTTACAATAAATAAAAGTAAAAAAAAAAAGTGATCTTAACAAAATCACGTACTTGAAATAATTGATATTGTTTTTATATTGTAAAGCCCGTCGTTCCTTTACACGTATTTGTAAAGGAGGAATGGCGTGATGAAAAATAGTCAACACAACGCATCTTTTAGTTCGATTTTATTATTCCGGTTTCATTTAAACGTTATCTTTCGTCTAATTGTCTAAAAAAATAAGTTATTAATTTAGGGTGCAATGTCATTATTAGACGCTATAAATTGCTACTGGGCCCAAAAAAAAATGTCTCCTTTAAAAAAAAAACTTATTTTAAAATTTGAATACATACCACTTCATTTTTGGTTCGACAGTCGTGTAAAAAGACAATAGCGAGTTCTTAATTGGATTCAATTTAAACCAATTTAATTCAATCCATCAACGTAATTTAATTTGATTTATTTGTTTTCAATTCAAATAATGATTTAAATTATTTTTAACACATTAAAGGTCATTTTAACGTGCATTCGACTTGATTCAATAATTAACTTGAAATTTAGGCCACTTTGCCGACCCAATTTTACTAGGTAGATAAAGCGGCCAGGTGTGTCACGTGGGCCAAGTGTGTCCCTAAGCAGCGGCCAGGTGAGTCGTGAGGGCCAAGTGTGTCCTTAAGCAGCGGCCAGGTGAGTCGCGAGGGCCAAGTGTGTCCTTAAGTAGCGACCAGGTGTGTCGCGTGGACCATGTGTGTCCTTTAGTAGATAACAAATATTTTCTTATTAATTAAAAAAAGCTCATGATATGTAACAGTAGATAATAACAGGCAATATAGGCATAGGTTAATTAGTTACATTATGACCTCAGCGAAGTACTATTCACAAATTAAGATTATTGAATAACAGTTAAATCAATTCATCATTAATATGAACCTAAATATCAATAATAATATTAGCATTTTGACGAATCAAAAGTCACGATAAAGTAATTACTTCGATCGTGCTAAATAATTATAATACGATTATGAGATATCATCTTTTGTAAAAATAATGAGGTTAGTAACTGTAATGTAGGTATACAAATTATAAATATTATGATGGTAGGTGTAAATCTTTCATGTTACTTACGCCAGTCTGGAAATAAATCAATAAAAGGTTAGACGTGTGTTTCCTTAAGCTCCTAGTAGGTACCAATCTACTCCATATTTGTCAGTGGCGACAGGTTATTTTTAGAACTGGACGCGTGCAACATTTACGATGCCAATCGGAAAAATAAAGGAATTTGACGTGCACAAAGACGATTGGAATCTTTATATTGAAAGGGTGGAACAATATTTCGTGGTGAATGAAGTGAAAGACGAGTTAAAAGTGCCAACGTTAATAACTGTTATGGGAACGGAAAGCTACGAATTGTTAGTGAACTTGTGTACTCCTGCGAAACCTAAAGATAAATCGTTTTCGGAAATTGTTGACGTCAGGGGAAAACATCTGCAGCCTAAGCCCAGTGAATTGGCCGAACGGTTCAAGTTCAGACATAAATAAATAAATAAATAAATAAGCCTATTTATTTCTTGCTTTTCTAAAACTAAAGTATATTGTGAGAGTATTAATCTAATTAGTCAGCAAGAACCCCGGATTGGGTAAAGGCCTCCTCCAAAGATGCCCATGCGTCTCTATCTTGTGCTATTTCTGTCCAGTTTGGACCAGCTGTCTGTTTGATGTCATCTTCCCATTTGGTTCGTGGTCTTCCTCGACTTCTCTTGCCAGTTGGGCCACTCCACGATGTTACTTTTGTAGTCCACCTCTGGTCTGTATATCTCACGACATGACCAGCCCATTTCCACTTTAATTTTAGTGCATACGTAAGAGCGTCGGTTGCTTTAGTGGTTTTTCTTATCTTATTATGCCTTATCTTGTCTATCTTCCTTATGTTGAGCATACTCCTCTCTAGCCCTCTTTGACAGGTCCTGACTTTGTTTATGACTTTAGAGGTGAACTTCCACGTCTGGCACCCATATGTCAGACACGGTAACAGACTCGAGTTCATTACTTTTGATTTGATCTCCATCGGCATGTTACTTTTGAAAATTTCTCTTAGGTACCAATATTTATTCCATGTTGATTGTACCCTTCTTTCTATTTCTAGTATGTCGCTGTTTTTGTCAAAAGTTAACAATTTACCCAAATATATGTATTTATCCACATGTTCTATTGGTTCTCCGTTGATTATTATGGGTTTTTTCCAGCTGTTGTTGGTCATTATCTTAGTTTTAGTTAGGTTCATCTCCAGTCCTACCTTGACACTCGCTTGATGTAGAGACTCTATCATGTGTTGCATCTGGCTGGCAGTCTCTGACAGTAGTACTAGGTCGTCTGCGAACCTAAGGTGGCTTAAATACGTGCCTTTTATATAGAGTCCTAGTCTGTTCCAGTCCAACTTGCCAATGATGTTTTCCAAGATTGATATAAATAGTATTGGAGAGAGGGGGTCCCCCTGTCTCACTCCTCTTTTTATGGGAAAATATGGGCCGATGGTTTCTAGTTTGATCTTTCCTTTGTTGTTACTGTATATGTTTTGGATAGTTTTTATATATACTTCCTCGACTCCCTGTTCTTCCAAACTTTCCCATATGCTATTGTGTGAGACGGTGTCGAAAGCTTTTTGGTAGTCTATAAAGGTTATATATAAAGTTCTCTGCTGTTCTTGATATTTTTCTATGATTAATTCTATTGTGTGGATGTGGTCAATAGTTGAATAACCTTTTCTAAAGCCAGCTTGTTCTACGGGTTGTTTCGTTTCTAGGGTTTTACTTATTCTTTTATTAATAATTGTAGAGAACAATTTGTAGAGGCTGGGTAGCAGGCTGATTGGTCTGTAGTTACCGATATTTTTGGGGTCTCCTTTTTTATATAATAATATGATGTTCGCTTCCGACCATTGTGTAGGAGCTACAGAGTGTTGGAGTATCAAGTTGAACAGTTTGGCTAGCGGAGCAGCCAAAATTAACTGAGCAGCTTTCAGAGCTTCGTTTGTGATATTATCGGATCCTGGGCTTTTTTCTAATTTAAGTTGTTTTGTTGTTTCTATAATTTCGGTTTCATTGATCTCTACAAAATCTTTAAAATGGCTTTCTTTTTTGTTGTTTGGTTTTGTTGTGTTGTTATTATTGCCACTGTATAGATTTGTATAAAACTCGGTAGCAGTATTTACAATATCGCATCGTTTATTAATATCTTTGTCCAGATTTTTTAATCCTTTTATCCAGCACTTATTGGTTCTAAGTTCTTTAAATGGTTTTTTCGTGCTGCCGCAGAGCTGTAGGTGTCTCATTATAGTGTCTTGTCTGTGTTTTAAATAATCTTTTTTTATATATTTATTGACTATTTTGTATAAGGCAGATAGTTCATTTTTCATGGAACGAGATTTGTTCTTGGTTGCTTGTAGTACTTTCCTTCTTTGTAGCAGTTTTTCTGTTCCGACTTGTATTATTTTGTGTTTTTGATTTCTCTTGTTTATTTGTGTGGATTTTAGGCTTTCAGAAATAGCATTACTAATTGTATTATAACAAGTATGTACCGTTTCGTTTGTTTGGTAATTTGCTGATTCAGATAGTTTTAATTTAAGGTTATTCTTATACTTTTCTATTTCCTCTTCACTTCTTAGTTTGCATTCCTGTTTATTGGCAAAACGGGATCTGCTTAGTTTCTTTTTGGTGAGTTTTACTGTTCCTCGGATTGCACGATGGTCAGATGGGTAGTTCAGGTTCAAAACTTCAAGGTTCGTAAAAGATTTTGGTTGGTTTGTGAGAATATAGTCAATCTCATTTTTGTGAAGCCCGTTCGGCGATCTCCAAGTCCATTTACGGTTTGGTTTTTTCTTAAAGCAGGTATTTATTATTGTCAAATTGTGTTCAAACGCAAAGTTTACAAGTTTCTGGCCTCTATTATTCCTTATACCGTGTCCATTTTGTTTCACAACCAAGCCTTCTTTTTCTTTAGGTGCTCCCACCTTCGCGTTGAAATCGCCCATAAGTATGACGTGTGTGTGCGCCGTTTTTAGTGCTTTCTCAATTGACTCATATAATTCGTCAATTTCAGTTTCATTTGCATCTGTAGTGGGGAAATAGACTTGCAAAATAGATATCTTATGGCCTCCTATGTTTAAGTTGAGTATAGCTAAGCGCTCTGAGATACCGCTGAAGCTCTCTATGTTGTTTTTTATTTCCTTGTTTATTATGAAGCCTACCCCATATTGCCCTGCTGTTTGTCCCATGTAACATAATATAAAGTTCTCGTGTTCTTGAATTTCACAACCTTGACGTCTCACTTCTGAGAGTCCCATTATATCATATTTTATTTTACTTAAGCTTTCTTCAAGTTCCAATAAACGTTCATATGAAGACAGAGTCTTTACATTATATGTTAATATTTTTAGTTGGCGATATTGTTTAGTGTTGTTGTTCCTTGAGATGGTGGTTTTCTTTGGAGGGTTTTGGTCATAATTCTCCACGGTGACCAACCGGGTTGGAGAATTCGTTTTGTTTTTTGTATTGAAATAGTTCTTTGTTGAATCTGTGTGGAGAAGAGCTAATTGCTATGCGTTGTTTTTTGTATTTTCTTGATTAAGTGCAGTGTTTTTATTTATTAGAAAGTTCAGCATACTCGGTTTAATTACTCCTTCTGAGATGCTGTTTGATCTTCTCGCCGGGAGGTCATGCTGTTGTGATTTGTTCTTTTTGTTTATTTGCATGTTTTTCTCCTTTGGCATGACCTCGGTAACTTTTGTTGGTGAGGGAGACAGCTTTCTCTTAGATGTTTGCTTAAGAATTACCAGTTTGTCATATTTTAGGAAAACCGTGTTTCCTTTTTCTCTCTCTGTTTTTAACTGTTCTTGTAGTTGGCTTCTCTTTTCTAAAACGTGTTTAGGGTAATCTTCTTTCATATAGTAACTTGTATTTTGCAGTGCATTTTTCTGTCTGAGGATTTTAAACTTTATGCCCAGGTTCGAAAAGGACACCACTACTGGACGTGGTCTATCGCCTTTCTTTCCCAGCCTTTTAACTTCTTGTAAGTCAATATAGGTTAGTTTGATTGAGAAATGTTGTTCTATCCACTTGAGCATATTTTCTTCAAGAGTATCGTACGAAGATTCCAATTCTTCGATGCCGAAGAAAACTATATTTCTTTGTCTCGCCTGCTTTTCTAGGAAGTAAATTCTCTTTTCCTGATTCTCTACTATTTCCTTTAATTTATTATTTTTCTCTTCAAGTGCCGAAAATTTCTCCTCCAATATTTTATTGATATTTTGTGTAACTTGTTCAGTCACGCTTTTTCCACTTTCTTTGATCGCTTTTTTCTGGTCATCTAATTCCAGCTGGATTTTCTGAAGAGCTTTCATAATTTCTTCCATGATTGATATTATGGTTTTCCAGTAATAGTAAGTTTACAAGTATGTGTTGCCCTCTAGTGGCGTATCTTGGTATTTTTTGAGTTGAACGTTAGATCGTTATCGATGCGCGGTCCCAGAACCCAAGCAGTTTGTCGAACTTTGAAGTAGTGCGCGCTAGTATTAACAGATGGCGTTGTTATCGTCCAAGTTTTCTTTGATGACTTTGCTGATCGTAGTTTCTTATTGGAAAAGAGGTTAGGTTTTATCTAGGAAATATTCGATAGCACAAACTGTTCGTTTCTATTTCGATCACTCTTAAATTGAAAATAAATGGTCAACGACCATCCAAAATGTCGTATAGTTGGTAATAACATGAAAAGTCCACACGAAACAGTTCACAGTCACTGGTATTTGTTTGCCGTATAACTTTGTTCAGATAGTGTTTTTGTTGGTATCCACAATATAACACGAAGTTTACAATTTTATCTTCCTCACTAACACTTTATTTTTTGTTTAAAAACACTTTAGAATATTTTTTTTTTGGATGTTTTAACAGAGCCGATGCTAACCGTGGCTCAGTAGCGCCCTCTCTCTAAGTTCAGACATAGAACGCAAAAAAAGGACGAGGGTATTTCGGAGTACGTAGCGGTGCTGAAAAAAATGTCCAAGTCTTGTGAATTCGGCAGCTGGCTCGAAGTAAGCTTACGGGATCAGATGGTATGCGGCTTCAGGAGTGAGGTCATCCGACAAAGACTATTCGCCGAGACCAACCTTGAAGGTCTGGGCACACAGCCAGCGTGGCGGGACGGCGAAGTGGCGGCGACGCGACGCCGACGGGTTGGACGAGTTGTATAATATAGAAATATGGGAGAAATGACAGACAGCGCCGCCACGCTCGGCGGGGCGGTAACTGGCGAGTCACGTCGGCGTCGCGCCGGGCGCGAATACAAAACACAGCGCGGCGGGACGGGCCACCGTCCCATCGAACGCGGCGTGAGCGGAACGGCAAGCATTGTGTTATACGGAGTTCGTATTTAGTAGTCACACAGACGACGGAGCGTGGACGTGTCGCGCTCGGCGGGACGGAGTTTTGTATTTAAATACAACTTTTAGGACCAAAATAATGGATAGTGCAACAACTGAACGTCTGATAAAATGTGTCAGAGGTTCAACATACTGATTTCTCTTCTGGTTCACTTGATGCACCCATAGTCGTTTTTTTTCTTTCGAGCTAAAGCAAACAAGAGCAAAGCTGCTTCCAAGTTTGAATCGCTTGATATCTTATTTAAGAATGCGAAATCACGTCACACCGCGGGCGGAACGGCAGGCGCGACGCCAGCGGGACGGTCACGCCTGCAGTGTGACTGACTCATAGCGCTGGCGTTCCGCCGGCGTCACTTCGCCGTCCCGCCACGCTGGCTGTGTGCCCAGACCTTAATTTCGCAAAGGCGTACACCATAGCCATCAGCATGGAAGCAGCGGAAAAAGATGCAGCCACGGTAGAAGGTCATAGGTCAACGGTCGAAACCACTGTGGAATGCCAGGCGATGTCAGCGGGAACGAGGCGCGCCGGCAACGTGACAAAGACGTCGAGACGCGACCGGGGAGATGGCACGGCGCGGGAGTCCTCATCGCAAGGCGCAGGTGCATGGCGGGCAAAAGGCATGCGTGCACCAGCCGCGCCCGGCCCAGGCCGCGCGGGGGAGCGGGATCAGCGAGCTCACGGGTGCAGTGCATGTGGTGGCAACTCACATGACGCATCTATCTGCAAATTCCGTAGTTACGTGTGCCGTGTGTGTAATCGACCTGGGCACTTAAAGCGAGTGTGTCCTAACCTAACAACAAACCAATATCACGTGCAGGCTTCGGTTGAAGGTGAAGACAGCAGTGATAGTGACCATAGTGAAGAGGTAATTTTCATTGATTTAAATAAGTTAACCTTAAATGATTGCAAACCAATAATCATTTCACTTAAAATTGATAATAAATTAGTAGATATGGAGTGTGATACTGGGAGTGCTGTATCTTGTGTTAGCCAAGAGATGTATAAAAGGTATTTTAGCCATTTTGAAATCAAACCATGCAATTTATTACTGAGATATTATACAGGAGAAATTGTTAAACCGGTAGGAAAGATACAACCCAATGTAAAATACAATAGTGATGTAAAGACATTGGATCTATATGTTATAAAAAATGGTAAAACTGCTTTATTGGGCAGACAATGGCTGGCAGAATTGAATATACAGTTGCCTAAGTTTGAGTGTAGTAATGTAAATAATGTGTTGAACGGTTCGTCATTGTTGTCCGATCTCAGTTCCAGATACTGTAATGTGTTCGCGGAGGGACTGGGCCGGTACACCGGCGGGTCAGTGAGCGTCCACGTGCGAGAGGGCGCGCGGCCCGTGTTCCTGCGCGCGCGCCCGCTGGCGTACGCGCTGCGCGAGCCGGTGGAGCGCGCGCTGGAACAGCACGTGCGGGATGGCATCCTCACTCCCGTCGAGCGCTCCGACTGGGCGACGCCTATTGTGCCAGTCGTTAAAAAACCGGTTAAGTGCGTGTCGGACCCGCGCACTGAGGGTTCCGTGCCACCCTTAACTGAATTCAGGGTCCACTTACTTTCACTTAACGAAAACATCACAATATATTGTAACACCAAAAATAACTTTGTTTTTCATAGTGTTTGTATGAAAGACAAAGTTATATTTGCGGTTGATAAAAATGTGCAATATCTCAAAAACTACTGGTTCGATCTCCTTCAAACCAATTTTCGTTGCAAGTTTTTGTTGAGATCTACATCATATATTTTTTTCAAAATTTTCACTTTCTTAGTTCAAAAGTTAGATGGGGGGGACGCCCATTTTACCACTTTGGAAGCGTCTATATCTCAAACCTTACACTTTTAGAAAAAATGGTTTTAGAAACCTCAACATCATTTTCAAAGACCTATCCATAGACACCCCACACTCATAGGTTTGAGTAAAAAAAAATTTTCAGGTTTTAGTTTCATGTATGGGAGCCCCCCCTTAAATATTATTTTTTCTTACTTTTTGTATTTGAATCGGAAAGCGGTAAACAAGATACACCTACTTACCAAGTTTCAGCTTTGTGATGCTTATAGTTTCAGAATAAAGTGGCTGTGACATACGGACGGACAGACAGACAGACAGACAGACAGACAGACAGACTTGACGAAACTATAAGGGTTCCGTTTTTTGCCATTCGGCTACGGAACCCTAAAAAGACGGTAGTATCAGGATCTGCGCCGATTATAAAATTACCTTAAATAAAGTTTTAGAAATTGACCGTTATCCATTACCAAGGGTAGAAGACTTGTTAGTACGTTTGCATGGAGGGCAGCACTTTAGCAAAATTGATTTATCTCAGGCATATGCACAATTTGAACTGGACGATTCCAAGAAATACACTGTAATAAACACACATAAAGGTTTATTTGTCTATAATCGTTTAGTGTATGGATTAGCCTCTAGCCCGGGCATTTTTCAACGTCGTTTGGAAGAAATGTTTGCAGATTTACCGCGGGTTGGGGTATTTTTGGATGATATCATAATTACTGGTAGAAATCCAAACGAACACATAGACAACTTAAATAAGGTATTTGAGCGATTACAAAAATATGGTCTGAGGGTTAAAAGGGAGAAATGTGAATTTTTCATGGAGTCAATTACCTATCTTGGTCACGTTATCAGCAAGGACGGGGTTCATACTTGCCCGAACAAGATAAAGGCCATCATTAACACATCTGCACCATGTAACGTATCCGAACTTCGATCATTTATTGGAATGATTATGTATTATGCTAAGTTTGTTCCAAACGTCAGTACCTTATTAGCACCGTTGTATAATTTACTAAAGGCGGGTGTAAAATTTGAATTGAGCGATGAATGTCAAAGAGCTTTCGAGGAGTTGAAGAGTAGACTGACTAGCAGCTCCGTGCTCACGCACTACTCGGCGACGCTACCGCTGGTGCTGACGGCGGACGCGAGCAGCGTGGGCGTCGGCGCGGTGCTGGCGCACGTCACGCCGGCCGGCGAGCGGCCCGTCGCCTACGCCTCGCGCTCGCTCTCGCCCGCCGAGCGCCATTACGCCCAAATAGATCGAGAGGCACTAGCGATTGTGTTTGCTATACGCAAATTCCATCATTACTTATATGGCAGGCATTTTATTCTAAGAACGGATCACAAACCGCTGACTTATATCTTGGGTAATAAAGTAGGTATTCCGGTTATGGCAGCGTCGCGCTTACAGCGATGGGCTGTGCTTTTGTCGGGTTATCGGTATGATATTGAGTACGTTACTTCCAAGAAAAATTGTGCTGATGCATTGTCGAGATTACCACCTAATGTCAATAAGGAAAAGAAAAATAATAATAACGAGGAGGTAACTTACAGTAATTTTGTAGAAAACTTTTTGCCTGTTACTAACGCCATGGTTAAAGAGGCTTCGGCGCGAGATAAAACACTAAATAGGGTTAAGATTTTCATTGAATCTGGTTGGCCAGTGACTTGCCCAGAGGAAGCACTTAAACCATATTTTATGAGACGGAACGAATTATATTTGGATAATGGGTGCGTTATGTGGGGATATAGAATGATTATACCTGATACATTACGACCGGTTGTTTTAAAACAGTTGCATATTAGTCATCTAGGAATCGTGAAGACAAAGAGTTTAGCTAGAAGCTACGTTTGGTGGCCACGTATTGATGAGGATGTAGAACAGCAGTGCCGTGCGTGCGAGACTTGTGCGCGGGAGGCGGACGCGCCGCCGCGAGCCGCCCCGCGCCCATGGCCCTACGCGCCGCAGCCGTGGACGCGCCTTCACATTGACTTTTTAGGACCGTACAGAGGGTTTTCTTATTTAGTTTTGATCGATTCCAGTTCTAAGTGGCTCGAGGCTTACGAAATGAAAAACAAAAAACTGCGGCATGCGTCATAAAAACACTTCGAAGTACATTTGCACGATTCGGTTTACCAGTAGAATTAGTGTCAGATCAGGGTCCACCATTTACGAGCACTGAATTTGAAGCTTTTTTACAAAACAACGGAATCAGACAATTATTTTCGCCAGCTTATCATCCGTCATCAAACGGAGCTGCTGAAAATGCAGTCAAGTTATGCAAACGTACAATAAAAAAAGCCTTACGGGATAATGTAGACGTCAATACTGCCCTACAAACCTTTTTGTTAACGTATAGGAACTCGATTCACAGTACAACGGGGGAATCTCCTGCTAGGTTATTACAAAAGCGTTCGTTGCGCTCAAGGTTCGATCTACTTCGTGGTAACTACGTTGTTGAAGAGCGAGTCAAGCAAGCACAGGATAATCAAGTTAAATTTTCGGGGGGTGAAGAGCGCAGTTTTAGTGTCGGTGAACCTGTATGGGTAAGAGGTTTTGGAACGCAGGATAAATGGATCAAGAGTAGCGTAGTTCGCAGTGAAGGGTCGCGTAGGTGTGTAGTGGAAAATGGTAATGGTCAATTTAAAAGACACGTTGATCAAATTCGTCGCAGGTCCCGACTATCGGTACCGTACAACGAAGATTCTTTAGAGAAATCACGAGACAACGGGAAGGAGGATGTCGTGCCGGTCGAGGGTGCGGTGGTGGATGGGAGTGGCGATGCTACAGAGCTACCCAATTCAGTAAATTCGCCCCAACAAATTTCCATACCTACCGCTGACAATGCTTCACCAGCTACGTCCCATGCACCGCAGCAACCTGAACCTAGTAACTCTAAGAGGATCTGTAAACCTGTAGTTAGATTCGGTCTTGAAATAGATTAAGTATATTTAAGCATTAAACCATTTGGTGTCTTGTAGACAACTCATTATTTTAGGTAGCATTTGTTAATTTAAAACACAAAAACAAAAAAATGTTTAAATTATTTATTAGAACTACTATAAGTTTTGATTTAAGGGTGGAGGTGTAATGTAGGTATACAAATTATAAATATTAAGATGGTAGGTGTAAATCTTTCATGTTACTTACGCCAGTCTGGAAATAAATCAATAAAAGGTTAGACGTGTGTTTCCTTAAGCTCCTAGTAGGTACCAATCTACTCCATATTTGTCAGTAACATCAAAAATAATTAAAATATTTCTTCACACTATAATAATATCCCCTTTTAACTCATGAATGATATTTGATATCTACAATCTATCTATCTATCTATATAAATAAAAATGAATTGATGTTCGTTAGTCTGATTAAAACTCCAGAACGGCTGGGCCGATTGAGCTGATTTTGGTTTTTAAATGTTTGTCGTAGGCCAGGGTAGGTCTAAACGGTGAGAAAAAAAGGAAAAATTGCGAGAAAGATAGAGTAAAACGACAATTCCATTTTCCCTTATAAAAGTTGACCACTTACTTCCTGTCAAACATTTGACGGTAATTGTAGCCTCGGTTCCACTCGAATTGAAGAACGCATTAAAACAAGACTTTTGAATCGACAACATAATATCAACTTTGCTCATAACATCATGTATTTAAATTTTAAAATATAAAAATAATGAATGGGTTATGTTTGACGTTGTTTGACATGTTTGACGGGTGCCAATCTTACCAAATTAATGACAGGCAGGTATACGTTCTGCAAATACTGCCAACATTGTAATAAGACTCCAGTAGGCCTAACATGTATGACACACTATTTCTTTCGATCGACATGACAAAATTAATCGATCAATGCTATTTTATCTCCCTAACATGCCAACCACATTGGACAAATTTATCCACAACGATAACGAGATATGTCAATTTCTAACCATTCACTCAATTTAATGTCAGATTTGGCTCAAAATGATCAACTTGACACAATGACAGATTGACTCGATATTGCCCACAGATTAGTAAGAGTATATCTAATATTGCCCAAAGATAATGAATTCAAATTAATAAATATGTTCCACGGGGACTTTCTTTTAAATTTTTTTACACTTTATTGTTTTTTGAGAGCCAAGGATAAAATATGGCACGACTCAGTTATATATTTTTGCTCCAAATATGTTGTTTTTTATTTGTCGTCGTCGCTAATGGTGGAATTTGAATATTTGTTATTTTTTTTGTTATAATTATCAAATGCAATAAAATTAATGATTTAATTTAGTAGATTTTCGGTATAATTTATTTTTTTTTAGTATATTTTAGTACTGGCAACAGAATGTTACCGATTATGATGTAGCATTCGTCACATCTTAGTAGTATTTTATTACAACCAGTAGGCCTAACATGCACGACACACTATTTCTTTCGATCGACATGACAAAATTAGTCGATCTATGTTATTTTATCATATTCCTTAACATGCCAACCACATTGGACAAATTTATCCACAACGATAACGAGATATGTCAATTTCTAACCATTCACTCAATTTTATGTCAGATTTGGCTCAAAATGATCAACTTGACACAATGACAGATTGACTCGATATTGCCCACAGATTAGTATATAGATAGAGTCCCCCTAGCCGATTTCGACTACGGTGGCCAGTCACAACGACCAACCGACTGCGCGGGACATATTATAGTGCACAAGTGTGTGCGCAAAACACAGGTGCACTCTCTATTCCTTTCACTCTCATAGCCCGATGGGACAGCAATCTGACACGTTCGGAGAGAGATCAGGCGCAGGACCAACGGCTTAACGTGCTTTCCGAGGCACGGGGGTGAAACACCGCCAACTTCCAAACTCCGGGCTACCTTGAGAATTTCTGAACAGAAAAACTCCGGTACATATTTTGGCCCGACCCGGGAATTGAACCCGGGACCTCCGGCGCAGCCGTCGCTTTAAAATGCGACCCTCTCACCGCTGCGCCACCGAGGCAGTTACACACAGATTAGTAAGAGTATATCAAATATTGCCCACACATAATGAATTCAAATTAATAAATATGTTAGGGATAAAAAATGTTCCACGGGGACTTTCTTTTTAATATTTTTACACTTTATTGTTTTTTGAGAGCCGAGGATAAAATATGGCACGACTCAGTCATATATTTTTGCTCTAAATATGTTTTTTTTATTTGTCGTCGTCGCTAATGGTGGACGATAATGTTACACGGCGAAATGTCAAAATTCGATAAAAATATGTGTGGCATGTTAGGGTTCAATGATAATTTTGTCATATTTCGAATTTTGACAGTACGTCATGACTTTCATGGCAGCCATGTTAGCAACTGCGGGTATGTCGATTTTTGACAAACAAACGCGCTAAAATGCCTCGATAAATTTTTATCACGGCGTGCATCCTAGGCCTGCTGGACAGTTATTATTTTTGTTCTGCCGTTCCATCCACTTATTACAAAAGGGACAATGCATTTTAAGGAGTTAAACTATAAGTTCACTATAAGTTCTGTTTTTACATTTGAACAATCTTTTCTTCAAAAGTTTGGTGACAGTGACACTGACAGTATTGCCAGATTACTAAACTACTATTAGGCCGCCCCAACACGAAGTGATACGAAGTTCACCGGGTCATCTATATTAAATAGATATTTTAGAGATAGACATTTGGATCATGGAAATCGGACGGAGGAGGCGAACCTGGTGTGCTGTTAGGAACCAGCTCAGGTTCGATCATTTAAAAAACTTACTTCTTAAAGGACACGGTCGTATCGTGCCCCAGAGTCGTTTTATGTTTGATTAAAGAAAAGCATTAAGAGACTTGACTATATCATTTAAAAAAATATATTGAATTTTTAATACAATATTGTTAATTTACTTTGCTTTTATCTAGCGGCATATAAATCTACAAAAAAAATAGGACAACGATTGAATACAATTTCCTGTCCCCAACAATTGTTGTGTTTGGCAGAAAATAGCGGTTTCGAGCACTTATTAGCAAACTGACGACCGCTTAACGAAATGGCATGTTGTGTCATACTGTGTCATAGAACTGGCAGTTAGTTAAATAAGTAAGCGCTCGCAATCGCCATTTTAAGAAGGAAAATGACGTTTGCCTCCCATAGGTACTAACCTTTAAACCTACTAACCTCTTCCTAAAACTTGAAAAAAAAAACTGTGACAAGAAACTTCTTTTCGTTGGCTATTGTTTGCGTCATCGTAATTTTCACGCGTTATGCACCCTAGCGGGGCAGTTTTCTATGTTTTAGTTTTGGTGGCCTAGATGGCGGTTTTTCGACACAGATGGCGCTATGATCTAGAAAGACCTGTTCTAAATAGTGTGCAAGAGATTGACCCCACACATTTTATTTCGTTTCATGTGAAAACCCCGCTATAAGCCGTAATTATATTATTTTTCATCTCTCCTGTTCGGAAAATAGCACTTTCCTGTGTAGATAGCCGGGTGGAAAATAGCTTATCCATCCCTCGGGTGGAAAGTAATTTAGTTTTAATTGGCATGGTATAGAGTCAAAGCATGCAGTCAAAGCTTGGACCAAAGATAATTGAGTCACATCATATTATAAAAATAATAAACATTTTTGCTTAGCTATACATTGAAAAATATGTTTATTATGATCGTTGATATAAAAAATATTCAATTTATTCAATCTATAATTAAAATATACATTTACTAATCTGTGATTAAAATATTCGACTGCACGCCATAATACCAATATGACACTTTTTTTTTACATTGTCAGTGTAATTTTTTCTTTTTGAACTCCATGCCTACTTTTTTAAATTTTGACAATTATTATCTGTGGGGAAAAATCGATCGATATTTTTTACAAGGATTTTTTTTATTTCGTATAGTTTGCTTTTTCGTACTGTTTTCATGTATTCGTGTCGTTATTCTTTCTAATCATGTTAGATGTTTGGAGAACTGTAAATTATCTGTCTTTTTGTGCAAAAACTTGAGTTTTCCTTTCTTGCTGTACTACATAATACCTGACCATGACATCTACAACCACTATTGTAAATTTAATGTTTTTCCTCACAGTCGAAATGAAAAATAGTATGTTTAACTCGGGTGAAAGCACCATTTCACTCTCGAATTATTGGCGCTCTCACTTCGTTCGAGCGCCAGAAACATCTCGAGTGAAATGGGTCGCTTTCTCCCCTTGTATAACAATCTACTATTAAAAGGCGAAGAAACGAACCCATAAAATTAGTTTTGGTCGTGACGCATGGATTTTTACTTTTGGGGCAAGCAATGTATGGCGGGTCGACCGTGTCCTTTGGAAGTGACGAATTTCCGTTTTTATATCAATTTGTGCTTTACTTGAATTGTTTGTAGTTTTGTCATATTAATTCGTTTTGTTCGGCTTAAGTTTTAACTACATTTTACATAAATCTAAGTACTTAAGTGGTACGAAGTTCACCGGGTCATCTAGTTATTTATAAAATTTTATAGTTGGGTGGATTTTGATATATGTAGTTAGGTAATAATATTGCGAAAAAGTATGTCGCTTGGGCAGAGTGTTTCCTTTTACTTTTTTTTTTAGTTTTAGTAAACAACGATTAGATGCGAATTCTCTCTTTGGGGCGTATTGCGATTCAACTTAATCCATTCAATTTCCAGGCTGTTCAATTCCACTCAGTGTAAACGAATGCTATCAATTAATATTAAAATAATACTACAAAGTATCGATTAATATTAATGTTTTTGTCATTATAATATGATTATCATCAATTTAATTCGAGAACACAATACGAATTACTAATTCGATAACAAATCAGAGCTGATTAACTATCAAAGCTGCATCGCAATACACACTCTCATTCTGATGGTTGAATATTGTATTATTCGGCATGTGACGATGCACAGCATCCTGTGAGAGATGCGTCTACTTCCGCCTAGCCTAATTTCCGTATCCTGCTGGATAAATAATTATTGGTTTAATTTTACTTACATCCGTGTCCGCCATTTTTAGTCACCTGGGGTCGAGTTATCTCGAAGTTTCCTCACATATAGCGTCGTTTGCTTTCGATCTAGCAACATCTTAAGCAGAAACTCTGCTCAAATCGAGTATTATATTTGAAAAAGTTTTACCTTTAAAGATCTAAATAATCTTAACGTTTTTATAAAAAGTCATATTGTTATAGTAACCAAGTTTTAAAAAGTGTGCTAGTGTTTTAACGTGACGGTGACCTGCAAGATGAAGCGATCATCGGCCTACGCTGCACGCGCACGAATTACACTGGAAAATGGATCGGCCGGCGGTTTTTCCCAGACCCTGGCTTTGCCTTAATTAAAGGTAAAACGAACACATAATAAGGTACGTGGTATTTTATTCAGCGTGAATACCCCTTTCTGACCACATGAATTTGAAATAAACTAAACAAACATTATCTTAGCTAAAACCGTGAATAAACACGCGGCGGCGTACGCTCATGTTAGTCTCCGAGGCCCGATTTTCGATATTCGGTCAAACCCATCTTGTGAATCATATTTACTGTATGTATTGCCTCGACTCCTAGGTACCGCAGTACCCAGTAGATTTTTATAGCATGGGTAGCTAATTACTCATTTTTAGATGGAACATGCAATATTTCCATTTTATTTTTCATATACCCACGTATATTTACATACTTCTTTAGAACTAGAACGAATAATAGCGGCTTCTTCTGAACAACCGCTGAATCTTTTACCAGCCTGAACATACTTATATTGCTCAATCTAGCATGTTTTCAGTTCAAAACAACTAAAACAATGCGTTAACAATTCTTACAACAATTTGCCACAATTTTCGAATTTCGAAAAAGCAATTTCAATTCTGTTTTATCCAACTTTTAAAGGATATCCTAAATACATCTACCCAATTCATAATATTCATAATGCACATTTGTCTCAAATTGTTAACTTTTATATCTATATCTATGCAGTGTAGCCTCGCCTCTGTCGAGCATTCATATGCAGTTGCCTATCGCACACTTGACTAAAGCGGCAATTTAAAAAACGATTTGAACCTTGTAATCTAGGCACTCTACCAGTGTCCTTTATTAATGGTCGCGATATGACTAAGACCTAAGACTATAACACCTTCATTTAAGGTAGCATTCTCAAAAACAGTAGCTTGGGGGACCGTATCCCAGTAAAACCACACTGCAAGCTCTTGGCAGTTGCGTGCATTAAATACCACCAAGTGCCGATTACTTCTTAAAAAATAAAAATAAAACAAATAAATAAAATAAAATATGTTTATTTCGAGCCAGAGTCCATATTATATTATTGGCAACAATGCAATGCAAGCTTAAAATTCATTTGAATTAATAATTTTATTAGTTAATAGAAAAAGAAATTATTATAATACTTTTTACAAAACATAACACAAGACAGCTCGAACAATCCATGGTCGAAGTCGATAAATGACACGGCCTTTATTGATTGTCATTACTACGGATCGCAAGAAATCAACAATTATTGGGAGGCCCTCGAAGCCTGACTTATTCTATCACTACTCAAACTACTCGTAGTCCTAACGCTTGACGTAACGCAAGTGCTACGCAACTCATCACATCTGAGTATTCTTACGGTTGTTGGCCTCATACGTACAAGGGCCAGCGGCATCTACCTGTTAGACTGCGATCATCCTAATGGCAATGATTACAGAGCCACATCTGCAATTTATCTCAGTGCAGTTTAGGAGGCTGCTTCCGAGCGTATCGGACGCAGTGGCACCTTAGCATCAGGCTGCGTAAGCCAACCTAACACTTATAACAGTACATGGATGCATCTGCCATTCACCTCCACGCCGATGCTTGTCTGTCACACCAACATCGTGCAATATTCAACTATCCTGTCTACATTCAGTGCCGGTGCTTGCCTCACCCACTCAACGCAATAATCAATGGTCTTGCTCACATTAACATCACCTCCACGCCGATGCTTGTCTCACCAACATCGTACAGTATTCATCAGTCCTGCTTGTATTCCGTGCCGGTGCTTGTCTCACCAACTCCGCACAATATTCAGTGGTCTTTGTCGCATTTATTTGTAGACATATCTAAGAATATCGAACTAATCCGCTAGGGACGCGACAGGCGTTCACTTTTATGCCGGTACTTGCCTAGCAACTCCGCGCAATAGTTGAAAGTTCACCACACATTCTTCCAAACAATTTCATGCCGGTGATTGCCTCACCAATCCCGTATATCATTCAATAGCCCAGCACGTTTTCCTTTGATTGCTTAAATCAACTGACCAGTCGAATTACAGTGCAGTAACACGGTCTGCCGTTTACATCAGTGCCGGTGCATGTCTCATCCACACCGTGCTATATTCAACAGCTCTAGTCTACCTCAGATTGCATTCACAAGCAAGTCAATTTCTGATATAATCTCAAAAACAAAAAAAAAAAAAAAAAAAACCGAGCAGACGCCAATGAGCTGAACGCTTATCCCTGATATTGTGTCATATGGCGTTAAGTCCACCTTTTGTACAAACTTTGGTTGTGCAATATTTTCGGACTGTCTGAAATTGTCTATCGCCCACAGCCTACCTTTGCCATTTGCCCTTACCGTACCATGAATTTTCATACTAACTGAGCCCTGCAAAAGGCCCTCATAACTACTAATCGAAGCCTCGTTATGACCCGGAGCCGTAGATTCTTAATTCGGAAAAGATTCCCGAATACCTAGTTCAGAAAAGGTACTACTGTTTACTCTAAATACCAACTAACAAAACGAAAGTAAAAATCATAGCATATAATTCGATACTATTGGGCTGGCAATTAGGTATACAGAAAGTAAATGTCATATAGTCGAAATGAGTACTCAAGAGACGTGCAACAAAATAACTTGAGAAGTGCGCAACCTCGAAATGCACGGGCATTACAATTGCTGTGTGTCATCAAAAGCCATAAACAAATACGAATGATTCAGATGAAATACATAACTTACCATTAAATTTAAAATTCTGTTTAACTCGTCAAGTATGTGTGAACGAGACACAATAGAAATTCCATTATTATGCGACTCCCGGCAGTCGTTTGATACCTGACTGATTAAGTACACGAGAAAAGTATGAGCCTACCCCACAGCAAAAGCTCACTCTCTGAACTGCTAATAGCACACAAACCCTCGCACAATGGCCCAGTTAAACAGAATATTTACCCGAACTCGATATCTTGTTAAGGCGACAATGAAGCTGCTATCTAATGTCCCCCTGATTGAAATCAAAAGTGCACAAGCGTACGCACAATACACCAGTGCACTCTGTGTCTCTTCACTTCATAATCCAGTAAGACGACAGCAAGACGTGACCAGAGGTATTTTTACAATGATATCAATCATTAACTCCAACCTCTGCGCTAGAATTATAGGTCATGTAAGGTTTAGTTAGAACACATCTTACGTTAACACTTTAAATTTAAAAAAGGGGGGGGGGGTGTAATTACAGCCATACCGGCGGTCAATAACTACACCTACAAACACTTTACTTTGTATTTC
Organism: Pyrausta aurata; assembly: GCA_963584085.1. Lineage (NCBI taxonomy): Eukaryota > Metazoa > Arthropoda > Insecta > Lepidoptera > Crambidae > Pyrausta > Pyrausta aurata. The sequence continues at coordinate 13,353,730 of OY757262.1, read as the reverse complement.
GGGACTACCACCTCCTGCAACGTGGTGAGGCATCTTTTCTCGCTCCCTCCATACAAACACAGTACACACGGCCACAGGTCAGATCCGATTGGCCAGAACTCTACTGCAGGACAAGGCCCATTTGAAAGCCAAAGTGATGTAACCCATCTAACTAAGTCCTTTAAAATAGGTATACACCCAAAACCCTCATTAACTGAGAAAACAATTTTTAAAGTGTATCTCAAAACTTGACTAGAACTTGGTGGCAAACTTACTTTCCTCCATGTTTCGAAATTTACATTTATAAAGTCATTCATATTAACCCTCTATTGGCAAAAGGGCAAAAACTTTAAATAACAAATCTTTACCTAATCAGCATGGCCCGGCCGACATTTTTCATTAATGCTTTACCTAATTGAAACATTTGATTCCTTAACATACTTCAAGCTGGCATTTTTAAATTTAGCCTCAAAAGCTGGCAGGCTTACACATAACCTAAATATTCAATCAAATCGGATCAGTCTGATTTCAAAACCTCATGCTCAATATATCATTGTAATGAAACAAGTTTGCCTTCATAATACATTCATACAGATCAGACTGTTTGTTAAGCCTACCAATACGTAGGTAACAAAAATAATCCATCTTGCCCTTCCAGGTACTTTCCGTTCCCCACAAGGTTTCGGTCCCTCAAAATGCATATAATTTTCGAACCTGTACCACAATGAGACATCATTCATCATTAATATCTTAAAATAGTTATTGGTCTAGGCCATTAATACAAGTTAATAATCACTTAACTTAGACATATTTCAAAACTAAAACATATCAATAAAAATATTTGATAGTGAAAGTTATCGCTCTTGCAACTTCATGTACTAGACAATACGTTGCGTATATTTTCAGTTAGATAACATTTATTATTGATAAAGAAATAATTTAAATTATGTTAATAGTAGTCTGCCTTATCAACCTTTACGCATTAATACTTGGCAATAATAATGTGCTTACTACTGCACCCATTAATCACATCGTTTAGCGTTTTACAGATATCTTCAAAAGCTGCAATCGTCAGTCTACCATACCCTTTATCACATAGCGTCGTTCAATAGTCACCAGGAGATAATAAACACATCTCTCACAGGATGCTGTGCATCGTCACATGCCGAATAATAGTCCAAGTTTTACATAACAATAAAACTTGTATTATTAGCAGAGACGATGCACAGCATCCCATTAAGGCCTCCTGGCGAGACTTCTATGAGGAAACTTCGAGATAACTCGACCCCAGGTGACTAAAAATGGCGGACACGGATGTAAGTAAAATTAAACCAATAATTATTTATCCAGCAGGATACGGAAATTAGGCTAGGCGGAAGTAGACGCATCTCTCACAGGATGCTGTGCATCGTCTCTGCTAATAATACAAGTTTTATTGTTATGTAAAACTTGGACTATTTAAAGCTAGTATTAACAGATTAGTTATCACAAATTATATCGCAAATTATTATAAATTGTGCCTACAGAAGAGGAGTATTGAATACAATATTCATTTATCCTAATTTAGAGGTACGTATCAAGAAAGACTTCTAATACAGATTTACTTTTTCCGAGGCAATGAAAACGAATTTGTCGAGATGGCGGACGCGACTGCACACTCAGCACTGGAGCCAGGCCGCGGCGCCCCGCCTATGCGTCGGAGGACTAGGATGTCCGCGGCGTAGGTGTGCTTTCTGACATGCTGGCATGCAAGGCGAGCCTCCCGGACCTCAGAGGACTAAAGTATTAAGACTGAGGACTACTAGGTCAGACCAGGTCAGTCGGATCGGAAAAGAAGACGGAACTCGAGATCAAGGCTGAGGACATCGACATCTTTCAATAGAAGTCTGAAAACAATAAAGACCCCTATGCGTCGTAGACGGTAAGAGCCGTCGAGCCACCGGTAGGTTCCGTTTCACACTATTTAGTATATTGACTCCTTTAGCTCCGTTCGCAAAAAGTAAAAAAAAGGTCCACTCCTATTATTTTAACTGTAGTAGGTATTCACTGTTTAATAACCGATTGTGAATAATGTGTATGTATATTCGCCGAATATGTCTTTGTAAATACAATTTACAGATATTCTTCGCTGAAATCTTGTAATTTTAGATCCTGATATTTCTAAAACTTTGTTCGTGGTTGCGAGTAGACTGAGATGTCAAACTATAAAATTAAATTAACAAACGTTTATGGTACCACTTTAATAACAATAATAGGAGTTCATAGTATATAACAACAATCAGCCGTCTACCATCGAGCTAGTACTTAACCTGTATTGTGGTAGTAGGCATCGTGAGAATTTTCTCATTTATTATATTGTCGAGTTGGTAAATACAGTAAAGATGTAGTATAAAAAAATATATAACAAAAGGAGATGAGAACACTAATTTCCAAATTAGAAATCTGTATTTTTGCAAACCATAATTTTACTAAACTTGTAGAATCAGAGTGCACGCATATTTATAAATATTAAAAGTGAACATAAAAAGTAAATTCTGAAAAGTTTGCTTCTCTATTTGTCATTTACAGAGTAATCATTACTCATTTAACTATAATATTAACGTTTCTATCCATGCAGAAAGAGTAAAATAGAACCCCATGCTGGTGGTAAATTGTTTTGAGCGAAAAGTATTCACGTGTACCTCGGAATCAAGTATCCCTTTGTAAATACATTAAAAGGCACAAAAATGACAAACGTTAAGGGTTATTCTTTGGAACACTTTGTCTGCGTCACCTACATGGCAAATAAAAGTATTTTCAAATTTTACGATTAAAAAAGAAACTGATTTATTATAAGAAATCGGCTTGGGACCAACGTAGATATTTCATTTAGAAATTTTATCTGCCACAAAAGTTATGTTATTGGGATACGAATGTAAAACAACGTATTTTTTTTTAACAACTTGGAACTTAAATGTCATTCACATTTTATATTTAATAAGTAAATAGGAGGGATTATTTTGCTGCAATTGAGTGATAATAGCTTAATTGTAAATTGGACCATGCCCTCTTAGGTTATGACGAATAAATTGGTAAATAATGCTTAAAGGCTTTAAAAATCGTGTTTTTTTTAAAGTTCTTCTTTAATATTTTTTATGCAAATCTTTGAAATGAATGTACTTTATATTTTCTTTTCAAATGTATACAACATATCTATTTTTCTATCAAATTGGTACAGAATATCTTGACTTTACGGGGAGTGGTTTCAGTAATGCCTTAAAAAAAACCATAGGAAATTATTTATTTATTTACGAAAGCATGTACACAATAGCAGTAGATGTTAAAAAATAAATTATACTCATTGTGATTGTGTAATTTATATCAAATGTATGTTTTTTTTTTTTTTTTTTTTAAATTCTATTTTCCCAGTAAAAGAATATCTGCCTTACCACTAATCACTTAAACAAAGTTTTAGGCACTGTTTAACAAGATTTTAAGAAAATCCTTACCACAAATCAGTTTTTGGCGCTAAAACACTCTTTTAATCAGTGTTTTAGTTAAACACCCTCCCCCCTATTTTATCTAGTGTTTAACCTCAAAAAATTGACAGATTGACAACTTGACTTTCGTTTCGCGGTAAATCAAATTCGTGCTTTCCTATAGAAAATACTATGGATGATTGATTTCACAACAATTAATTTATTGATCACACAATTAATTTATTAATCAACAAACCAACAAAACAAGTTCACTATTTTAGACATACTTTTGTAAAATCAAATTCCACTCAACAACTCTATGACGGTTTGTGTTGGTATACGTGTTTCTGTGTTTTACCACGTCTTTCAATCTTTCTATAAGCTGTATAAGGATATCCTGAAATAAAATAAACAATTACAATGCTTTCACGTTTCCAAACCCCACATACGGCGACTATGTGGTAGTTATCCATTTGATTTACCTTTTAATTTTTTGTTCAATTATCCTAGCGATCTTTCTTTTTTTGATTCATGTTGAAAACAAATCAGTCAATACACAACAAAATACGACTTTTTACAAATGAATTGAAAACGCGCTCTTTCTTTACAAACTCCTGTAAAAAAGTCAAAACAAATCAGATTCTTCTCATTCTGCTGTCATTACAACTTTTTTTTTAAAGATTTGGGTTTTGATACTATTCAGCCATCATTTCAAGAAGCTTTTGTTCATTTACTCTGCAGTGTGTTGAATGCAACCTGCGTACTAGGAAATGTAATGAATGAACTGAGAGTGAATGAATGAATATTTGTATCTAAAACTGGTGTTTAGCTAAACACTGCCCAAATACCTATTTGTGATACAAAATGTTAAACGCTGTTCTAAACCCTTTTTAAATTTAAAACAGTTTTTAACTAAACATGACTTAAAACCAGTTTTAACGGATGATTTGTAGTAAGACTGTATATGTTTTATGTTCCATTAAACTATTTCTGTGCCTCCTAACACTGTCGTTATAAAAGAGTTTGAGATCAGACAATTTTAAGCACCAAGTTATGCAAACACTACCTACAAGTTATAATATAAGAGTTTAGTTAAACCTTATGTGGTATAATTTATAACATTCATGAGCACTAGAAGACGAAACTTGTAAGTTACAAAAATTAACAATTTTCAAAAAGTAATAAAAGCAGTTAAGATTGATTGATTATGTTAGGTCAATTTTGATTATTTATTTCTTTTAGTTGCTTTGACTATCCTAAACATCACGCAAAAAAACATGAGGGTGTATTTTCTTTAATCATTTACTTGTTTCTTTAGAAACATTATTGCACAATTAACGGTATACAAATGGTAACTTGTTACTGGAAGTATTCACTCCCAGTCGTACTTTTGAGTTATTCAAAAATTGTAATGGATGCAGAAGACTGTTGTAAAAATAAATTAAATACTCAACAAAATATTGCAATGAAGTATAATATAATAATGTTATTTATAGCAATGAGGCATTAATTTGTCTTCCACTGATGTTTTATTACGTTCAAAACGAGCTATTGTTCCTGTAGATAAGTAATGTTTCTTCAAAGCTATGAATGATCGTCGTTTATATGCCACATTCTAAAAACTACAAAAAATGTCACTCAAGATTTTATAGTCAATTAAGTTAAAGATATATATTTTTTCCATTATGTTTTCCTACAATCAGATGATTTATATTACTAATAATTATGTTAAAACGTAAAAGCTCAAAAAAAAGAGGTTAAATTTTCCTCGAAAGATGTCTATAGGCATCCGCTGTAGATTACTCGTTATTATTACAATTGTAATTGTACCCGTAGTAACTTATTAGCCCCTACAATAAAGTTACATTTAACTCGTCAAGTATGTCTAAACGAGACACAATAAAAATTCCATTGTTATGCGACTCTCGGCATTCGTTTGATACCTGACTGATTAAACTACTGATACAAAGTAAGCGATGTACTCTGATTTCATCAATGATTATAACTAATGTGATGATTTTTGTATTTAGATTAAATCAGTTAGACCAGTAGTAATATTAACTCAATGCAATAACAGTTAACGTTATTAATATTTGTATTAAAATGAGTATTGTAACTTTAACAAATACCGTTATCGTTGTTTATAAAGTGGCAACACAGGTTGCCCCTTCCCCTCCTACTTTCTTACTTGCGAGGCGCACTCGGAAAGCGAGGCAGTCTAGTGCTAACCGCCGAAGCGAAAGGTTGTGGAAAGAAACCTATGTTGAAGTGCTGTTATAATTATTATGGTTGGAAATAATGATTTGTATAAAAGATAAGTGTAGTGATTGAATAAAGAACTTTATTAAATTGTGATGGTGTTTGACTCGTGACTCACAAAGTGATTAAATATTGAATTTATTTTGGACATGTATTTTGACATTAGATTTTTTTTTTGTTTGGGATTGTAATCATTTAAAAATAAATTTTTATTCTGACATTATTAAAATGCTTTTATAAAACTTAAATTGTATTTACTAACCTAACTATAATATAAACTATTTTACTAACAATTTGTATGGAATTTTGTTCTGAAATAAAAATATTTGAATTTGAATTTGATAAGTCAGAAGTGGAAATCTGCAGCTCACAAAGGGTACGTACTATTTTTAAATCATATGATTAGAGTTATAAAATGTTTCTTATAAAATAGTTTCAATAACGTAACGATTTTGCTTTCCATCGAGCAGTGTGCTTGGATTGAATTCTATTTTGCTTAGCACTTACTATCCTGATTAAATCGTGTTAAGTTTCCAACTGATCATTTGGTCAAGGCAACTCCTTGATAGTGTTCAGTGGTTACGAATACACAAGTTTACTTGATATCTAAGTAGGTAATAAAAATTGTCCAGCTAGCACTGGGTTTGTTCTTGATACGAACCTAGCCTGTGCTAACATGACGTAGTTGTGCTGTGTTATCATTAAATCATTTGGGCAAGGCTACTCTTTGCTAATGGCTTATGAAAACACAATGCGCGATTTATGTAATTAGTGCAACTAAAAAGCCAAATTTAATATAAACTATTATGATCGTTTCTCAACCCAAATACGAAATACAAAGCGAAATAGGTACTCAATATTATTATTGTTATTTTCTTGTAGCTGTGTTTAGTAGATTTAAAACAAAACATTTTAACCTACAACTGTTGTAGGGCTAATATTCTGTTTTTTATAAATAAATATTAAAAAAAAAACTTATTTCAAAAAGTTGAATACATACCACCCCATTTTTGATTAGGCAGTCGTAGAAAAAGACTTATAAAAACTATGTTGGTGAGTTATGTATGACCAATAGTGAGTTCTAAATTGGATTCAATTTAAACCAATTCAATTCATCAATTTCATTTAGTTCGATTCATTTGTTTTTAATTCAATTTAATTCGATGCATGACTTAAAATGAAGGCTTTTAAAGATATTACTAGTTCCATCCAAATAATTATTTAAATTAAAATTTAATACAATTCAAGTTCATTTTAATGTGTGTTGTATTTGATTCAATAATTAACTTGAAATTAAGGCCACTGTGCCGATCCAATTTTACAAGGTAGATATAGCGGCCAGGTGTGTCGCGTGGGCCAAGTGTGTCCTTAAGCAGCGGCCAGGTGTGTCGCGAGGGCCAAGTGTGTCCTTAAGCAGCGGCCAAGTGTGTCGCGAGGGCCAAGTGTGTCCTTAAGTAGCGGCCAGGTGTGTCGCGTGGACCATGTGTGTCCTTAAGGAGCAGTAGATAACAAATATTTTTTATATTAAATTAAAAAATCATGAATGTAACAAGCAGACAATAACATGCAAAAGATAGTTAATTAATTGGTTACATTATGACCTCAGCGAAGTATTCGTGAATTAAAATTATTAAATTACAGTTTTAAATTACAATCAATTCATCATTAATATGTGCCTAAATATCAATAAGAATTTATTAGCATTTTGACGAATCAAAAGTCAAGATAAAGATTACTTTTCGGTTGACGTAGTTATACTTCGACCGTGCTGGATAATTATTTTAATTTTATTTACTGAAGTTTTATTTTATTTTAAATTATAATACGATTATGAGATTTTAATACATGGAATTAAAAATTAAATCATATCATCTACGTATTGTAAAAATATGTATACATCTAAAATGAGGTTAGCAGCATCAAATCTAAAATATTAAAATTCATCATTAAAATATTCCTTCACACTATAATGATATCCCCTTTTAACTCATGAATGATGGCTTCAATTATTTGGGTGAATTTTGATAAAGTTAGACAATAATATGGCGGGAAAGTATGTCGTTTGGACAGTGTTTCCTTTTATTTTCTTGAGTTTTAGTAAACGTAGGTACAACGGTTAGATGCGAATTCCCTGGCTGTTCAATTCAATTCAGTGTAAACGAATACTATTTTGAAGAAAGACTTCACTGAATAAAAGAAACTCCGAAGGCCGATTCACTATCTTTATTGCTCGTAATAACCACCACGAAGAGCCGGGAAAGAATGCCTCTCGCGCCCTCACTCTCGTACCGTGTTAACGTAGTTTCGCTAGAGGGCGCCACTTCTTTCCGGGAGTTCTTTCCCGCCTTTTCGTGTTTAAGCTTAATTTTCATTACAGTAGTTTTTAATTTAATGCTAAATTCACAATAACACCTAATTTAATTAATTTAAAATACACATTGATCATTTATTGCATCAGTCTAGCAATTTTAATATTATAAGAAATTCAATTTACATTTTTAGTACTTCCGTTGACAAAAGCAAAGACAAAATCTTCGTTCAGAAATGAATGTTATAATTTTAAATAAGTTACTCTATTTTCGATTAACAAATAGTTCTTTTTTTTATTAATTTGTTAGGAATCATGACACTCGGCCATCCTACACGTGCTCACTCCGGAGCACGTTGCACCTCTAAAACAATATATGTTACTTTTGGTATTAAAGATGAATACAAAAAGCTATATAATTTATTTCTTAATAACGTATAACATCAAAACAACAACCTCCAATAGACCAAAAATAAAGTTGCATTAATAAATTATCATCATGACACTACACATACTTGTTTTTTTTTTTTTTTATACAAAATTTCATATAAAATGGGCAGTACAGTAACATACGTCACAAATAGTACTATATACATTGTAAATAATGACATAAAAATATTAGTATTTATGTACACTATATCACTATTAATATACTACATTTTATAAATTTTATGATTCTATTTTTAAAGGTAACCTACGACAGCGACAATTATCTACATTTGTGTCAAATTATCACATTAAATATAAATAATAATCAGACAATTAATAACTTAAACATATATTTTTTTTAACCTACTTTTGTTAATTAATCATTATTAAGATCTGAATCACTGTCCTCTATGTCAGAATCACTATTTATGTCTAACGTCTTTAAATGAATCCAAGGTCGCATCCGATCAGCTGAGACTACTGTATCGTACGACCTTTTTTGAGAGACACCTGGTATATCAGTTATTTGATATCTGTCATTACCTAAACTCTTAACTACTTTGTATGGACCAATGAATTTCGGAAGTAACTTTTTGCTTTTCCCATCGTTAGCAAAACTAACTTTTGTTATTTTTATCAAATCACCCTCTTTATAAACTTTAGCTTCCTTTTACAATCAAACGCCTTTTTCTGTTTTTCTTGAACTTTTTTAATGTTATCACTTGCTTCTTTTCTCATTCTTTCTCTTTCATCTTCAATTAAGTCATCTTTCATATTTTCCGTAACACTGGTCAGCTTATTTTCTGTCGTAGTGTTTAACTTAACACCAAACAAGAGTTCTGATGGAGATTTCTTAGTAGATGTATTAACAGTGTTATTGATGCCCAACTGTATCTTACCCAATTGAGTATCCCAAACACGTTCGTCACTATTAAAGTTTTGGGTCGAGAGCGCGGTAAGTATGGTCTGGTTAAATCTTTCGGCCTGTCCATTCGCTCTTGGACAAGCCACCGCATTAAGAATGTGTTTAATTCCATTGCTTATGCAAAATGTTTTAAACTGGGAGGATGTGAACGCCGTTCCTCGGTCTGAAATGATTCTTGTAGGTAATCCAAAATCATTGAATATCCCCTGAAGAACTTTAATAACCGTCTTACTTTTTGTGTCCCTAACTGGTCGTGCAAAAACATATTTAGTGAATCCGTCAACTATGGTCAAAATGTGAGTATTGCCATTTTTGCTTCTTCAAATGGGCCAAGGTGATCCAAGTGTATCGTATGGAATGGAATTTATTTCTTTTCTATAGGATGTAAATACCCACACTTTTGTTTAGCTTCAGCATCCTTGTTGTATGCGCAATCAATGCACGCAGCCACATATTTTTTTACAAAACGCCGAAGTTTTGGAAACCAATAACGACTTTGTATACGTTCAAGAGTTTTTGTGTACCCGAAATGACCAATGTCGTCATGGTTTAATTTACATATTTGCCATCGAGCACTCCGAGGCACTACCAAGCGATGATTGCCATCAACGTTTCTGTAAATCAAATGGTCTTTCATAATGTAATTTTTCTTAATATCTTTTGCTTCTTCACTTATGTCAGGTTTTAAGATTTTGGCAATTCTTAGTATCTCGGGATCTGCTAACTGTAGAGTATGTAACCAATTTTCAGCGGTAATTTTCAAAACATTCGGAAATTCAGCATCTACTACACTTTCATCACCTTGATCCATAAATATTTTGTTTATCGTCTTTTGAAAGACGGCTGGTGCGTTTGCTAATCCAAACGGCATACGCTTAAACTCGTAATGGCCGTCTGGAGTAACAAACGCTGTTAAATGACGACTCTCCTTGGCCATCGGTATTTGGTAATACCCAGATGCCAGGTCTAAGGTGGTGAAGAAGTTATTACCACTTAAATTTGAGATCTGATCTTCGATGACTGGTAAAGGGTATTTGTCCTTTACAGTTTTACTATTAAGGCCTCGAAAGTCAATGCATAGTCGTGATTCCCCATTTTTTTTCTTCACCAGCAGAACTGGACTGGCATAATTTGATTCAGATTCCTGTATTATATCATTTTGCAAAAGTTCTTCGACTATATTCCGGACCTTTTCTCGCTCGTGAAAAGACATACGATATGGTCGATAAACCACTGGTCTATTATCCTTTAGCTCAATGTGCATCTGTGCCTCTGTTGTGCATCCTAATTCTTCAAGGCTGGTGGCAAAGCAAGATCGATACTTCTGCAAGAGGTTATGCAATCTCACTCGATCCTCATCGTTCAATTGTGGATCAACCTTAATCTCTGCCATATTAAAGCAACTCTGCGGCTTAGATTCAGTTGAGTGAATTGTATTCACCTCAGCTACTTGAGCTTCAGACGATGGGTTTACCCTGGCTATCAGCATATCACGTTTGAAAACCACGTAATTATTGTTTAAAGTTGAAACAAAAACGAACCCAGACCCATTTACTAACTTATAGCAACCTCGATGAAAATAGTATTCCCGATTAGGGCATAAATTAGTGTTGCCATCTGCGTAGACTTCGCCAGTAAAATTGTCTCCAGTATAAATCTCTAAAATACCGCCGTTTGTAACTTTAGTTTCATTACGAACAAATAGTTTAAGAACTACGTTATTTTCTTCGTCAGAGGTTTCTACCCTGCTTTCAGGATTGAAATAAAAATAAAGACTACTACTCGTTTTCAGAACAATAACACATGGTGCTTCTGTAAAGTTCTGTCCGATCAACATTGGTGTTTGTAAATATCTATCTTCCACTAATAGCAACTCTAATTGTGATTCCACCTCATCAATCTTTACAGCAATATTAGTTTTAGCAATAGGGTAAATACAAGAATTCCCAAACCCTCGTATAACCGGAAGATCGTCCTTGTTCTAGTAGTAGTAGACTAAGACCTCTAGCATCTGACAATCTAATGAGACTAACTTCACTTCCGAAATCAACGTACGCTTCAACTTGAGTATCTTGAACTATTACACGTTTAAAAAATTTTTGATTGGAGCTAGATAAGTTTAATGGAGGCTCAGGCGCTTTTGGTGACTTTAGCACAGTTTTTGACACTAAATCCTTTGTGTCTGTATGACATGTTTCTTCTTTTGCAATCCTAAGAACTTTCTTATCCAAAGTTGGGTTATGCGACAAAAGAGGTTTCCTATAACATGCTTCAAAGTCATGTCCGATACGTCCGCACTTCCGGCATTTTACTATAGGTTTGGTACAGGCTGAATAAGAACGACTCTTTGCAATTGAAGCACAACATAAAATTCGGTCCGTTGCTACTAGAGCTGTTGTTCCGGTTATTGTATTGTCCTATATTGCGTTCGCGTTGTTCCCGAGTCTTTACTAAATGTGAAGTTTTATTTAAATTTTCTTTCGTTTGTTGCGACGCTAAATAAGATAGTAAATCTTCAGGTTCCTTGCACTGAAGAACCTGAGCACCATTTCTGATTGCCATATCCGATAATCCATAAACGACACAGTCGACGGCTTTTTGCCCAGTTATTTCGCATCTACTAAGCAACGTTAATTTTTCATAGAAATACTCCCTTAAGCTTTCACCCGGACGAGATACCCGTGCTAACATCTCTTCCAGTAATTTGCCGTAGTTTTCGTCACACGGAAAAGCTTTACGTAATTTTAACTGCCATTGATCCCAAGAGTAACTAAGAGTGGATAGTTTTTAATTTAACTCTGCCCTTGCTGGTCCCAAGCCCAGATGCGAAAAGAGGAGGGTTGGCTGACGGACAACGCTATCGGTGTGCACTACCACCCGCACACCGACCGGCCGTAAAAAGTTGTCAATGCCGAATATTGGGCGGCAGTAAATAACCCAATCCAAACCCGGTTACCAGGAACCATGAGGCCTAAATAACCTCAAAAAGTCTGGGTGCAGGGACATGGGGAACCCCTGTAGCTATTTCCCAAACCTTTTTTTTCGTAATGAACAGTGATAATAATGAGAATGTTATGCCATGCGATCCGGCTAGCGCCCGGCTCTCCCAGATACCCGGGTCTGGGAGTTGTAATGTTACCGACGACCAAGGACGGGTGGAGACCCAGGCCCGTCCTTCGGTAAATACTACTGGCCAAAACACACCACACACACCGACGGGGAGTACCCCGTCCTCCGAACACGGCCCGAGCCTTGACCTTTCAGGTCTGGCGGAGGCCATACCATCCACCGCCGACACTGCAACGGTGTCGGAATGGACTGTTGTCGCTCGGAGGCGCCCCTGCAAAGGGACCGCCAAACCGGCGCCAACTACCAGCAGCAGAGGGCAAGAAGGCCGACCCGACCGCAACCGCCACACCGGCCGTGCAACAGAGGGGACCCGAAAGCCCAAAGCTGCAACGACAAACCGAGGGATGGTGGGTCGACCCCAAAGTGTTCACCCCACCGCGTGCGCGTCGGGGACGGCCCACCAGCCCGCAGAGTCGCGGCCCACAGACCGACACACAAACCAAGGGTTGGGAAGCCAAACGGATCGTGTTCCCCCTCGGGGGCACGCGGGAAGGGAAGCAGACCAACCTAATGCCAACCAAACGCAGACGCCGGCCGCAGTGGCAGCAATGCCCAGCGAGCCCGTGCCCTCCACTTCAGCAGGGGTGACCCTTGCGGAGGTGGGGCGGCATGGAACGGCGACTCTACCACAACCAAACCGACCAACACGACCACCCAAACTACGCCAGAGGAGACGGAAGCCGAAAGGTAGCCGCAACCGAAGGTCGGAGACGGTGGCTCCCACTGCTCCCATAGGTGAGCAACCTGGGGCCGGGAATGGTCCGGACGACCGCGCTTCCACGAAGCGAGCTCGCCTGGACGATACTCGGTCCCCCAGGGGGGAGGCCAAACGTCCGAAAACCGACGGTAGGCAGAGGCGGGCGGAGAGCTACGCAGATGCGAGTCAATCGCACCTGAGAGTAGCGGTCATCACCGTTCCGCCGCGCGACCTTTCGCAGGAACAGGCAGTGCAGCTTAGGGAGGCTATCGATGATAGAATCCTTCAGGCTGTTCTGTCTCCACCGTCCCCGGGCACGCAGGCTCCATCTTTCCGCGGACGCCCCTTCCTTCTGGACGGGGTGCTGGCGATGTGGTGCGAGAACGCGAACGCCCTCAACTGGCTGGAGAGGGAGGTTAGGAACATTCCGTCACCAATACCACAAACCACTCTGACTGTCATTAGACAGTCAGACATGAAAAAGAGGCTCAAAGCAGGGCTTCTACTACACACCCGCATCAATGACTCCAGCATGCTTCAGAGAGTCCTCAGTGCCCAGAACCCTTGGTACCGAGTTGACTCCTGGCTGCTGTATGATATGACGGACGACGACAAACCAGGTGAACCAGGGTCCAGCGAGAGAGTAGTCCATCTCATACTGGGAATCCCGGAAGACCAGCGACAGACCATCCTGGACCGAGAACGTCGCATTGCCCACATGTCGGGAAGCGGATATATCCGCTTCTTTGCGCATGAAGAGGCAATTGCGCCGGCCGAACCCAGCGTCGCGATACCAGGTGAGACACCGGGACCATCTAGTTCAGCAGCTCCCCAACCGGGTCCGAGCTGGCTGGACATGATGAGTTCGCCCACAGATAGTGCGGGGGATACGAGTGACGAAGATGGCGTCCTACGTAGCCCCACCCCCCCCTAGTCTCAAAATCCTACAAACCAACCTCCAGCACAAACAAATCGCGACGGCCACACTACGCAGAGTGCTGGAGGTAGATAACAGGATCGTCGCGCTGATCCAGGAACCCTGGATCAGGAACAACTCCATATGCGGCCTCAACAACATCAGTGGTAAGATATTACTCAAGACACCAGTTGAAAAACCGAGAACCTGCATTATAATGCCTAAAACCACAAATACCACCTTGCTTAACCAATTCTGTTCCAGAGATCTTACCGCAGTAAAAGTCCTCGTAGAGAACCAGACCACCCTGGTCCTGGCGTCGGTGTATATGCCAAGCGAAGGCAACATTCCAGCCAAGGAACTAGCCGAGCTGGTACTACACTGTGAGGCAATGGACTGGGACCTGGTCATCGCCGCGGACTGCAACGCGCATCATCCTCTGTGGGGAAGTAAGGATACCAACAAGAGGGGTGAGCTTCTTACTGAATACCTACTACAAACTAACCTTAACATCATGAACAGGGGCACGGAACCAACGTTCGTGACCTCAAGGTGCCAAACTACCATAGATATCACGTTAGCTACACACAAGGCGGCGGACCTCATCGAAGGATGGCATGTGTCCAAAGAACCATCCTTCGCTGATCATAGGCGTGTATGCTTCCAACTTAACTTTAAACTAGCAGACCCCGTTCCATACCGTAATCCTCGGAAAACGGACGTGGAAAAATATAGCAACATACTAACAAAAGCATTAAACGGCCTCAAAACAGCCGATGTAACACTCAATACGACTAACATAGAACATACCGTGCAATCCCTAACCACAACCCTACTTAACAGTTATGAGCAGGCCTGTCCCACCGTTACACCAAATAACTCAGGCAAAAGTCAATGGTGGGGGCCAGAACTAGAAAGGCTAAGAAAGGCTCTCAGGACACTGTTTAACCGAGCCAAAAACACCCGAACCACGGAGGATTGGGAAAAGTATAAGACAGCACAAAAACACTACAAGAAACGTATCAGGTACCGGAGAACCGAAGCCTGGCACAACTTCTGTAGCAGCATCGACTCAACAAATCAAGCCGCGAGAGTAAAGAAAATACTGTCTAAAGGTGATCTCAATTTTCTGGGATCCCTAAGAAAAGAAGACGGTACATTTACAAACACAGACCAAGAAACCTGCACGGTTCTACTAGAAACCCACTTCCCAGGGTGTAAAATCGCGCCAGATCCAGAATGGCCAGAGGAACTCTTAGAGACACCAACATCACAGGAATGGGAAGTTGCAACCAAAATCGTGACAGCGGAAAAAATTACTTGGGCCCTAAAAAGCTTCCAACCATTCAAATCTGCGGGCCTAGATGGGATTTTCCCAGCCCTTCTGCAATGGAACTTGCCAGAGATCATCACCCACCTACTACCAATATACAGAGCATGTATAGCAATTAAATACATACCAAAGCCATGGAGAGAGGCAAAGATAGTCTTCCTACCTAAGCCAGGCAAGGGAGACTACACGCTGGCCAAATCCTTCAGGCCAATCAGCCTTACTTCATTTCTTCTGAAAACGCTAGAAAGACTGGTTGACAGATACCTAAGAGATGAGGTGCTAAGAAACAAAACACTTCACCCACAACAACACGCATACAGGAAAGGCAGATCGACAGAATCAGCACTACACATGGTAGTGCACAAAATCGAGTCAGCCATCAACAACAAAGCATCAACACTAGCCGCTTTCATTGATATAGAAGGGGCTTTTGACAAAACCATGCATAACAGTATTAACCATGCCCTAAGAAAACTAAAGGTAGAACCAGTAATAACAAAATGGATAACGGAGCTGGTAAGCAAAAGGGCAGTCCAAATAACCACACACACTACCACGCGTGCGACAGTAGTCAGGGGATGTCCACAAGGTGGCATCCTATCTCCGCTCCTATGGAACATAGTAGTAGATAGCCTCTTGAGTACACTAAATGAAAGAGGATATACTACTATTGGATATGCGGACGACTTAGCCATACTGATAAACGGAAACGCGGAAAACCTCTTATGTGGCATAATGCGTGCCGCTTTTCGGATCGTAGAAAAATGGTGTGACGAGCACCAGCTGTCAGTAAACCCGAAAAAGACAGAACTCATCCTTTTCACCAACAAAAGAAAGTTACCAGAACTACAGCTACCTAAACTGTTTAACACCGAACTAGCTCTCTCATCACAAGTGAAATATCTGGGCATCACTCTAGACAGTAAACTGAATTGGGGGAGCCACATCGATGATAAAATGCAGAAGGCCTGTATAGCTTTCTACCAATGTAAGCGACTTGTTGGCAAGAAATGGGGTCTTAACCCCAAGATCACACTGTGGCTTTACACATCAGTTATCAGGCCTTCGCTTACCTATGGAGCGGTTGTATGGTGGCCCAGAACACAACTGACCACGATCAAATCTAAACTTCAAAGCCTACAACGTTTAGCAAGCATCGCAGCCACAGGATGTATGAGAACCACTCCATCAGTCGCGCTAGAGTTTCTCCTAAATTTAAGACCGCTGGTAATCCAGGAGGAAGCAAAGGCAGCTGCCCTTAGACTCAGAGCGAACGGGCTATGGAAACAACACACAGTGACTACACATTCAAAAATCCTAGATAGGACCCTGAAAGAAAAACCGCTTTTGGACGCACCCATGGACAGAACACTAAGCCAACATGTTTTCGACAGAAGATACAGTATCCAACTCACTGAAGAGCCTAGAGACAGCTCAGGTATAAAGGAAGTTAGGATATACACAGACGGTTCCAAAACCTCACAGGGTACAGGAGCTGGAGTCTTCTCGAATGACCTAAACATTAATATATCAACAACTCTAGACAAACTAAACACAATCTTTCAAGCAGAATGTATCGGCATCACTAGGGCAGCACAGGCGGTTGCAGCCAGAGATGTAAAAGAACAACACATCAAAATCGTCTCGGACAGCGCATCGGTGCTCCAGGCCCTACAAAACAATACCATCAAATCTGTCCTTATTTGGGAGTGCCATAAAGCACTCCAATCTATAGCAAACACAAATAAGGTAACCTTGCAATGGATCAAAGGACACAGCAATTCACTAGGCAACGACGCAGCCGACGAACTAGCCAAGAGGGGCTCAGCGACAACGGTATATGGCCCGGAACCATTACTACCTATACCGCAGGCCCAAATAAGAACTTGGCTACGTGCAGAAACCGAAGCAGCACACCAAGCAGAGTGGAGAAATGGTGAAGGTTGCAGGCAAACAAAAGACGCAATTCCGGAAGCTTCGAAAAGGCTTGCCCGCAACCTCATCCGGTTACCAAGAGACAAATTGCGCATAGTTATAAGCACTATAACTGGCCATAGTCTCTTAAAC
The DNA here is from genome assembly GCA_963584085.1 of Pyrausta aurata. Classification (NCBI taxonomy): domain Eukaryota; kingdom Metazoa; phylum Arthropoda; class Insecta; order Lepidoptera; family Crambidae; genus Pyrausta; species Pyrausta aurata. The sequence continues at coordinate 13,336,230 of OY757262.1, read as the reverse complement.
AAACATCTATTCACAATAGGTGTCACAGACAGTCCCCTATGCAGAGGTTGCATGGAGGCAGAAGAAACACCACAGCATGTGCTCATGGAGTGCGTGAGTGTGGTGGAACAACGGGCAAACATTCTCAAATCCCCGGCTACATTCCCGGAGGCCTTTAGCAATCTAGGCAGATTGCTAGCCTTCTGGGAGAGCCTGGGGTGGCTAGAATGAAAAGAAGGGACATACGTACAATGGCCCAATCGTGAGGCTAAGTGCGGAAAACACCCCAGCCAAACTAACTAACTAACTAAAGAGTGGACAGTGATTCGTACCATTTCTTTGCCAGTCCTATTAGTTTTTGCAATGAAAAATGAATTGTTTGTTTTTCGTTCCAACCATATATTGTTTTACATTCATTTACTTTACTTAACCATCTATCTATACTTTGAGACCTATTATTAGGATCAAACTCCGGTATAACGTTATTTTGATGATTGGGTATATTATTATCACTACCAGTAGATTTGGATGACTCACCACGAAGGGACGCAATGATCTGGAGCAATTCTTCTTTAGATAAATCATCATTACCTGTCTTGGGAATTTTCGCAGGGACTTCTTCTTCACTGTCTGAAGAGATCGTCATGTATCTACGCTTTTTCCGCGGGCGCCGATAAATCGGTCCTAAGTCTTCGTCAGAACTCATCTGGAAGACAACATTTTGTCTAGTTGTAATATGAGCATTTAATATCCAATAATTGTGCGCGAAAGCAATCCGTAATCCGTAATTTTTATCAATAAATAACTATTTAACGTCAGACATCATTCTTCTTCATTCATCAGATATTATTCTTATTTTAATCGATAACGCAACACAATATTTCCATTCTAAAAGAAACCAAAAATATATACTATTTTACGTTTTACCTAGTCCTTGAAACATAAATCATAGCGGGCTTTGACACGCTAATCTTTTGTTTGATTACATTTTTACTTCGCGCATACGAGTAAATATTTATTTATGACCACCTACATAATATTATGCCCAACAATATCATTGACTGGTTCTTATTAATAATTAAATAATTTGTATTACTTTAGATCACATACATGATACCCACTTTTTGAGGTTTGTTGATCACCTACACGACCAGCAATATACATTTAATTTCAGAAGTATCCTATTAATAAGTACTTCACTTTAGTATTCACTACATAGAATTTACATACACTACAAAATTGTCGCCTACACGACAACCTATTTTATACCTAATTAGTAATTACACACTATTAGCCGCCACTTACATGGCCAATATTTCTGAATTACTTATTAGTTTCCTACAATTTTTTTCTATCACCTACATGATCAGCTTAAATATTCTATTTAACGAGTAGCTTATATCAAGTAATTTCAATAGTTAAATATTCCCTGTGAACATCTACATGTCCATCATCATAATTATAAGTTTTAATGTGACCGCCTACACGGTACAATTAATGACTTAATAACATAATCACTTACATGTTCGATCCTATAACATAATATTTTTCTATGATCGAATAATGACATAATTAATACGATCACATACATGATCAAATATCTTTAATGTTTTATCAGTCGCCTACACGATCACTACATCTTGTTAGAATCTTGCATAATCACTATGAAAAAAATATTTTTAATTTCATTAGTCGCCTACACGACTAAAATATTTAAGTGTCTGATAATTGCTACGATCACCTACATGATCAAAATGCTTGATAATAATTTTAATCAATTAAAGTCTTCATAAATATTATTACATTGTACTTCTACTAATATTATTAAACACAAAAACGATCTCACCTACATGACCATTCTACTAAATCTCAAATTAACTTATGAAAAAATAACTTCCATTCTCTGCGTTAAAACTAAAATTCACTTTCCTATAACCTGTTGTAACTTGTTACAATACCTAATTAAATTCATTTAACCGCACTTTCCATTATTCAGCCACTAAACGTTCATTAACCGTTTTTGATTAAAATTTGATTACATGTATGTACTTACATTTGATGTTGATGAATTCGCACTTGATTTGTAGGCGTACGTAGGCACGATCCCACTTCTGAGTTTTGAAGAAAGACTTCACTGAATAAAAGAAACTCCGAAGGCCGATTCACTATCTTTATTGCTCGTAATAACCACCACGAAGAGCCGGGAAAGAATGCCTCTCGCGCCCTCACTCTCGTACCGTGTTAACGTAGTTTCGCTAGAGGGCGCCACTTCTTTCCGGGAGTTCTTTCCCGCCTTTTCGTGTTTAAGCTTAATTTTCATTACAGTAGTTTTTAATTTAATGCTAAATTCACAATAACACCTAATTTAATTAATTTAAAATACACATTGATCATTTATTGCATCAGTCTAGCAATTTTAATATTATAAGAAATTCAATTTACATTTTTAGTACTTCCGTTGACAAAAGCAAAGACAAAATCTTCGTTCAGAAATGAATGTTATAATTTTAAATAAGTTACTCTATTTTCGATTAACAAATAGTTCTTTTTTTTATTAATTTGTTAGGAATCATGACACTATCAATGTAATTATATTTAAATAATACTACAATAGTATGAATGAATATTGTAATGTATATGTTTATGTTATAATATAATATTATCAATTTAATTCGAGAACACAATACGAATTACTAATTTGACAGTAAATCAGCTGATAAACATTAAAAGCTGCATCGCAATACACTCTCATCCTGATGGCTGAATATTGCATTTGAAGCTAGTATTAACAGATTATTTATCACAAATTATATCGGATATTATAAACTGTACCTACAGAAGAGAAGCATTGAATACAATATTCATTTATCCTAATTCACGTATCGTGTATATTGTTATATATTATATAGAAAGACTTCTAATACAAATTTACTTTTTCCGAGGCCATGAAGACGAATTTGTCGAGGTGACGGACGTGACTGCGCACTCAGCAATGGAGCAATAGCCAGGCCGCAGCGCCCCGCCTATGCGTCGGAGGACTAGGATGTCCACGGCGTAGGTGTTTTCTGACATGCTGGCATGCCGGACGAGCCTCCCGGACGTCAGAGGACTAGGGTATTAAGACTGAGGTGTACGAGGCCAGACCAGGTCGGTCGGGTCGAAAAAGAAGACGAAGCTCGGGATCAAGGCTGAGGACATCGACATCTTTCAATAGAAGTCTGAAAACAATAAAGACCTCTATGCGTCGTAGATGGTAAGAGCCGTCGAGCCATCTGTAGGTCCCGTTTCACACAATTTATATTGACTCCTTTAGCTCTGTTCGCAAAATTCCTATATTTTAACTGTTGTGGATATCCACTGTATATTCACCGACTGTGCATAATGTGTATGTATGTTCACCGAATATGTCTTTGTTAATACAATTTGCCGCCTAAAAGTAGCGCAACGGGCAATGGAACGTGCAATGCTTGGCGTCTCTCTAAGGGACAGGATACGAAATGCGGTCATTCGCCAACGCACCCGAGTCACCGACATAGGTACCCGTGTTGCTCGACTAAAATGGCAATGGGCCGGACATGTATCCCGAAGAGACGACAACAGGTGGTCGTACAAAACCCTTTGCTGGAGACCTCGCACGGGAAGCAGAAGTGCCGGCAGACCACCTGCCCGATGGTCGGACGACATTGTAAAGACGGCAGGGCCGACCTGGACCAGAATCGCCGCATCAAGAGCATCTTGGAGAGCCATGCAAGAGGCATATGTTCAGCAGTGGACTCTTGGATGCTGAGAAGAATACAATTTGCAGATATTATTCGCTAAAATCTAATGTAATTTAAGATTCCGACGTTTCAAAAAATTTAAAGATGTTTGTGGTTGCGAGTAGAATGCGATGTCAAACTTTAAAATAAAAGAAATAAACGTTTATTGTACCACTTCAATAACAATAATAGTAGTTCATAGTGTGGCAAACCAATCTCTTTTTAGATATATTGTTTTTGAATCTTCCTTTTATTATTTTGACAAGTTTGCTTTTTACGTCAAAGGATAAAAGTTTAATTTCTGTAAAAATATCCTTTTATTTTACTTTGAAATCCGATTCATTGATCCCTCTCAACGCAAACACATACACATAGTATAGAGGTATAACAACAATCAGCCGTCTACCATCGAAGTAGTACTCAACCTGTACCGTGGTAGTAGTCATCATGAGAATTTTCTCATTTATTATTTTCAAGTCTGTAAATACAGTACAAAAAGATGAGTTCACTAATTTCCAAATTAGGAATCTGTATTTTGGCGATCCATAATTTTACTAAACTTGTAGAATCAAGAGTGCACGCATATTTATAAATATTAAAAGTAAATTCTGAAGAGTTTTCTTCTCTATTTGTCATTTACAGAGTAATCATTACTCATTAATTACAATATTAAAGTTCCTATCCATGAAGAAGAGAGTAGAATAGAATCCCATGCTGGTGGTAAATTGTTTTGATCGAAAAGTATTCGCGTAAACCTCAGAATCAAGTATGCCTTTGTAAATCCATTAAAAGGCACAAAAATGACGAACGTAAAGAGTTATTCTTTGGAACACTTTCTCTGCGTCACCTACATGAAAAAAAAGTTTTTCCAAATTTTTCCATTTAAAAAAAAACCTGATCCAAAGTATCCGTCAATTTATTATAACAAAATCAGTTTAACACGTTCCGGGACAGTGACCGCCTACAGGCGTGAAAACAATAAAATATCTATTGTGTCTGGAGTAGTGTCCCGGAACGTGTTAACCCGTAGAAATCGGCTTGGGACCAACGTAGATATTTCATTTAAAAATTTCATCAGCCACAAAAGTTAGTTATTGGGACACGAATGTTAAACAACGTATTTTTCTAGAGCACTTGGAACTAAAACATCAATTACTTTTTATATTTAATAAGTAAAATAGGAGGGATTATTTTACTGCAAATGAGTTATAATAGATTAATTGTAAATTGGACCATGCCCTCTAAGGTCATGACAAATAAATAGGTAAATAATGTTAAAATGCTTTAAAATTCGTGTTTTTTTAAGGTTCTACTTTAATATTTTTCTGTAACTCTTTAAAATAGATGTACTTTTTTTTTTCAAATGTATACATCATATATCTTTACTTGACTTTACGGGGAGCTGTTTCAGTAAAATATTAAAAACCATTAGAAATGATTTATTTATTTACGAAAACATGTACACAGTAGCAGTAGATGTTAACATAAAAAAAATTGTTGACATTGTTATTGTGTAATTTATGTCAAATATATGGGTTTTTATTATTATTACTTTTTAAAAATTCTATTCTACCAGTAAAAGAAAACATCTTTAATGTTCCATTAACACGTTCCGGGACAGTGCCCGCCTACAGGCGTGAAAACAATAAAACATCTATTGTGTCTGAAGTAGTGTTCCGGAACGTGTTAAATTATTTATGTGCCACTATTATAAAACAGTTTAAAATCAGACAATTTAAGCACCAAGTTATTCGAACACTACCAACAAGTTATCATAATATAAGAGTTTAGCCAAACCTTATGTGGCATAATTCAAAACATTCATGGGCACTGGAAGACGAAACTTGCGCCACGTAAGTTACAAAATTATCAATTTTCAAAAAGTAATAAAAGAAGCTCAAATATTGTTTTTTTTTAAGATTGACTTTATGTTAGATAAATTTTGATTATTTTATTTCTTTTAGACACTTTGTCTATCCTAAAGATTACAAAAAAAAAACATGCGGGTGTATTTTCTTTAATCATCTATTTATTTCTTTAGAAGCATTATTGGGTGAATTTCCCAACAGCAAATTTTACGCGGCATGAGTGAAATCGGCAGTGCAGAGTGATACTATAAGGCTTATTTATTTTTTTATTTATAGAAGGCGTTATTCCGTATACGATACCATAAATATTTTTGATTAGGACTACGTTAAATTCGGAATAAAAAATGATAAAGCACCATATTTTTCATTTCGGTTGCGAGGTCAAATCCATTTTTCTGTTTAATTTCCCTTAAATAGCAAAAACTTTTGGTTATTTAGTATTATAGCTTATTTCATTTAAATCGTGAATAGTTATAGTACTATCACATAATAATTTTATAATTTAATCTGTTTAATTAAATGACTTATAAGTAAAAATGCATGTGGTCAAATAAGACTTTTCATATCGGTGAATTTTAGTTTGTCGAGAATATTTTTGCGTGGGACAACTCTAGCTCCTTGCCCCCGCGCTAAAACGCTACATACTAGTGCCGCCTCAATGCTTAAAGTAAATAGACGTGCGCCGCTTGCTCCGTGTTCCCGCCAAATAAGTAAGTAGTTGGTTTCGGTGACATGGGACATTTTATTTTTCATTTCCGCAGGTTGGAATATATTGTCATCCAATTCTCCATAAAATGTATGAAATATTTATTGGTATCCTTCCCAAACTACGTTTATTAGTGTGGTATTAATAACGTTGTGACTTTAAAACTTTTATTGTTATGATAAATTATGTCGTTGATTTTAATATCGGTGTTTTCATTTCGGTTGATTCGGTGGCCTAGATTGACCACCGAAATGAAACAAAATTCACCGAAATGATAAAAAATATCATTTCGGTGAATTTTATTAATTCCGGTGCGTAAATTGTTCATATCGGTGATTGTTTTTCTCATTTTGATGGCTTCATTATATCATTCCGGTGAAATCTTTACTATATTATACAGCTGAAGAGTTTGTTTGTTTGTTTTTTATTTGAACGCGGTTATCTCAGGAACTACTGGTTCAATTTGAAAGAATATTTTTGTTTTGCCTTCCTTTTTAGGATTCCGTACCTTGAAAGGTAAAAAACGGAACCCTTCTAAGATCACTTCGTTGTTCGTCCGTTTGTATGTCCCTACCCTTTTTCTCAGGAACACGTGGAGGTATCAAGCTAAAATTTAATCAAAAGCTCTGCGGTCTCTTAAAGCTGTAAAAAATCAAACTTCTAAGCCAACGCAATCAAAAGATACAGCCGTTATTGCCGTAAATATCAGCAAATTTCCGCAAATTTTCAACACTCGAAAAGGAATTGAAACCTACCTACAGGGTACTTCCCGTGAACTTAGAATCTTGAAATTTGGTGCAAAGCAATGTCATTTATAGTAAAGATACAGGAATAATTGCGAAAACTGTATTTATTTGTTATATCATATAAAAACAAAACTTACTGCCCCTTTCTTCATGAACGCGTTAAGGTGTTAAATGAAAATTACAATGACATACATAATGAACTATAATTAAGATACAAATTATTCATTCAGCGAAAAGCGTCGTCATTTTATTACAAAACTAGCTGTGCCCGCGACTTCGTCCGCGTGGAATAGTAACTTTGGGTAGATTTTTTGAATATGGCTAATGATTTTACAAATAAGATACCTTAGTATTAGTTATATAATATAATAATAATAATAATACACATTTTCATCAACCGCAAATATAACTTTGTCTTTCATACAAACACTATGAAAAACTTTTCTTTAGGTGGAAGTAAGTGGACCCCGAATTCAGTTAAGAGTGGTACGGAACTCTCAGTGCGCGGGTCCGACTCGCACTTAGCCGGTTTTTTATAAACTTGACATTTGACAATGACTTTTAGACATACTTTTTTTATATAATCTGTTTCGCAATGGTCTGATTGGTTTGTTTCTATGAGTGCGTACGGCGACGACCGCCATGCCCTCGTAGTCGTTGTAGTCGCGGCGAAAACGTTATTATTGCTGATGGTTCACACGACAACCGCGGCGACCCATGTCAATAGGTGGGTCGTGATGTGCGCTTTTTAAATTTATTGTTTCAAATAACTTCCCAGAATAGTAGAACGAAAATGAACGCTCCCAAATGCTCACAAGGTTGTTCCACTTGACATAAAGACCACAAAACGTACACGCAGTTCTCGGACCCAGTGAAATAGGAAAAGGGGCGCTCGTAAGGGCTGACACGGTTATTAAGTGGTACGCACCCTATGGTAGATGAAGTGACACTTGGTGCGTTTTGTTCTACTGAGGTTTTTTATTTTACCTAAATAGTTCGATTTTTTTACCATCGCACGGAAACTCTTTTATTTACAGGTATTGTAAGTATCCTAAATGTTGCCCGATGGCTTAAGCTACCACTGTTCAAAATTTCATTTGAATTGGTTCAGTCGCTTCGGAGTTTATCGCGAGCAAACAGACAGACAAACAGACAAACAGAGAAATAAGAAATTTGAAAAAAAACTAGATTAGTCCCATTGCACTTCTTACATCCCCCTGACTGGTTTTAAGCATTTTCTTTTATTGTACAGAAATTCGACCTCTACAATTTTATTATATGTATAGATGTCACAGAAAAAAAGACGCTTTAAATTTCCATATAACTACTATTGATTCCCACTCTATTTTTCATTTGTATATGGAAGGGTTCTAGCTATAATTACCACGCCAGCCACGGCGTGTTGGTAATCGCAGTACTACAACCGATAGCGCCAGGCACTTGTCGCTTGTAGTTAGGAAGTTACAGTGGAAAACCAGGGGTTTGAACATCAATGGCTAAAGGCTGAATAACCTAAGGTTTGCTGATGATATTGCACTATTGTCTGACAACATCGACGACATGCTAGTCATGCTCGAAGATTTGAAAAAGGAGTCTGCAAAAGTAGGTTTAAAAATGAATACCTCTAAGACAAAAATCTTGACAAACATCCCGAGTGCAGAATTTCATCAAATGCCAGTTGAAATCGTCGAAAATTACATCTACTTGGGACACAAATTAACCTTGGGCTTCACCAACCAGACAGTGGAGGTTCATAGGCGTATAGCACAAGCGTGGTCAACTTTTGGTGCAAACAAGCAAATCTTCCGATCCAAAAGTATTCCACTCAGACTTAAGAGAAAAGTTTTCGACCAATGTGTCCTGCCAGTGTTTACTTACGGGATGGAAACAACGACCCTCACAATGATCTCAACTGAAAGCCTACGCGTTGCGCAGAGGGCAATGAAGAGAGCAATGCTGGGCATAACTCTACTAGACCGGATAAGCAACGAACGTATTCGTCAAATAACAAAGGTCAGGGACGTTGTTCATACAATAGCCAGACAGAAGTGGAAATGGGCAGGACATATAGCCAGAATGGACAAAAATCGGTGGACCAGAAGTGTTATGGAGTGGCGACCATGGGCCAATACGCGCGGTAGAGGCCGCCCACCACTTCGTTGGGTGGACGATATCCAGCGCCACGCAGGACGGAACTGGATGAAAGTGGCACGGGAGAGACAAACATGGATAAATATGGAGGAGGCCTATATCCTAAGAGGAGTGAAATAAAGGCTGCTATGGATGGATGGATGGATTCCCACTCTACGCTCTGACCGATCCAAAGGTTCCCATTATGCTAGCAGAATTGCCTCGTTGAATAGCAATGGAAACCTGTTGAACCAGCCAGAGTGGGGATCATTACCCTTATCCCTCAGTCGTTGTCCCAACTCTTTGAAAAGCTCGCGTGCCTCATCTCCCCAGGGCCCAGCCACAGCCAGCCAGTCTCCACAGCGATTGTAACAAAATCATACTCAGACTTTAGCTCAGCATACTTAGTATGTTTTAACTTGGCAGCATTTTCCGCCGCTGAACCTGCTGAAGTAACAGGCATACTGTAACTTCAACAGGTTCAGTAAATGTGTCTAACGCATGTTGCGTCCCATAAGAGGCTACGCCCTCTTCACCATGGAACCAACGTTAGGCCATCTGGTCTCTTACCATCCATGCGGGACAAGCCTGGTGGCTCTAGGACGCAAGGAATATTTACGGAAACTGTGGTCCGACGCACAAATTCATTAACACGTTCCGGGACACTACTCCAGACACAATAGATGTTTTATTGTTTTCACGCCTGTAGGCGGTCACAGTCCCGGAACGTGTTAATAGAATGGTATAAATTGCACTTGTAAAAAGCAACTGTGAACCTGTGACAGACGAGGAATTGAACCCCGTGTCTTACGCAATCCGGGCAATTAAGTTTGTATGGTGACAAAACACTATAAAAACAAAAATAAACTATAATAGAATGGTGCTTTGGGAACCGCCCCGCACATATTTGGCAACTCAGTCCATGGTGGCCGTTTTCATCTACCATCACACCACAAATACAGCGATGAGGTTCACAAACTTTGCTGCCCACTCTTAAAGCTACTGCAATTTTTAAGGAATTGTTGTCGAGGAGCGTACCCAACTGTGGAGACGGCAAAGCATGCAGCCAAGCACCGGGAACGGAGTAAAGGCAAAACGCACAGAAAATGTTGAAGAGGACCGCTAGTAGTGTTGTTGTAACAACCCAACCCTGGCAAATTAAAGTTTTAATATTTTTCAATTTCATATTACGTCGGTTATTATTTGGATTTCAATTAGCTTCAAAAATTTTAACTAGCATTCCGATATCACAAAGACCGCATAGGCTTTGTCTCAAATTCCAAGAAATAAATATGTTGCGCAGGCGTCCCTTTTCAAGCACTTAGTTTTGAAATTACCAGTGGTAGTCAACATTTGGCTAATAGACAAATACAAGAATTATGTTACTATAATTTTAGTTGCGTTGCACATTCCAATTAAATTTATTGATTAATAGTTTTGATATTATTAATCATAAAATAACGGTAGTTTACAAGACCATGTTGAGTAGCTGGAGCTGCTGGAAGAGAGAGATGAGAGGAAGAGATGGCGCAGCATCATCGACATCGTACAGCCTTTAAACTATTTATTCCGCGTTTTCGGGTATTTTAGGGCTTACGATAGCCTAGTTAGGGTTTCAGCTTAGGTATATCAGTAAAAAGAGTAAGGCGTAATTCCTGGTGAGTGATTTTATCTAGTTAAGATATCTGTTGAAGAGATTATTGATCTTTATCCAAGTAAGTGAACATTTTATGAACCCAACTTTTCATTATTGGATAGTGTGTTGTTTAAGGGCTCTGGGTTCGATTCCCGGTTGCTGTAAACGATTTAGGTGAAACGTGACAAATAATGTGAATAATAATAAGGGGTTCCATTCCCAAAATTAGACGAGTCTTTCCATTAAAGTAAGTAACTTATAAATTTTATTACGACGTTTATAATACTCAGGTTCGATCCCTGGGTTATTGTTATTATTAAAATTAATATAAGGTTGATTCGTATTTACTTAATGGGTTTTATGATGTGGAAATATCTTGGGTTCGATTCCCTAAATACAGCCATTAATAGCTATCAAACGATAGGTATTTGATATTATGATCATTGAATAGGGACTTTATTATCATCTTAGTGATATTGTGTGTAGGTATGTTTGTATAAATTAAACTCAACTTTAATTATTTGAGATTTCAACAGATTTCTTAGCATTTTATTTTATTTTATTACTGGGAAATGGAAAAGTTTATTAACAAGATTTAAATATCTAAAATCTATAGTGGTGTGGACAAATAGTCATTTATTTATTACCTATTTTTATGATGACAAATAAAGTATTTAAAGTCAAACTTGATACAATCATAAAATCCTTTCCATTTTCTTGTGAATATTTTCTTTATTGTTTAATTGGGATTTCATTTATTTTTGTGTATTTTCAACGTTCTAGCTTTTACGTTTGCTGCCAAATACGTTTATCAATTTACGATTTATTTACGGATTTATTTATGAACAAAAATCTTTTATTTAATCGAGTACTAAAATTAATCACTTCTTCAAGATTTGTTGCATAACATAATTATTTATAGTTGGGATTTAAACAACAAAACGTTAATCAATGCTTAATTAAAATAAAATAATAATTTAGAATTTTAAATACTCAAATAATTTAATTTCAAATAAAAGTTACTTACTCAATTTAAATATCATCATTTAATTTATAAAATAACTAATCTTCTAAACTCTAAATTGAATTTACTAATATTTTACTTTTATATACCCAACCAAATAATTTATCTTTTAATCGAATCAATTATTTCTCTTAATCTTTATTTATAGGTATCTACTAAATATTATAATTGTGTTGAGTTTCTTTCGCTGCTTCTTTTCTCAACACTATACTACACATAACTTTCTCGTCCCGAAGCAGTGGTAGGGTTTGGGGACTAATGACAGTCAGATGTCATATTCTAATATAAAAAAAGAGCGAATGGATCCGATTCTTTTATTATTATTTGATATTTACTGTAGTTTAGATATTCAAATAATGTTCAGAATGCAAATCTAAGAGTCAAGACCAGGCTCGCATTATTGAAAAGAATAATTAATTTTATGTTTTTATTAAGAGGTACTAGTAGGTAGGAAATCCTTTACATTCACCTTATCCTTTAGATCTGAGCCAGAGATTTAATGTAAATTTTGATTGCTGTATTTAACAGTATTACACATGATTTCACATTTTCAATAATATTACATAGTTAAGATCTTCATGAATAGTTTGCCAAATCAAGGATCAACTTAGTATTGTTATTTCAAATATAAATAATATGGGCTGATGTGGGCATATCAATGGTTTCAAAGAGCTCATGCAGATTTCAAACCGCTCTTTTAAGGAGTCATTGGTATTTTTGGATTAGCTCTGTATTATTAAAAGACAATAGACAACATGCTTCTGTGAAATTCCCTTGTAGCAGGGAATCTTTCGGAAGTATAACTTTTAATAAATATTATGCTCTGCTACTTTCGAATGCGCCCGTATTGGTGCTGCTGTAACATTTGATGGTCCAAGATCACTGTGCTTTTCTTATGATTCCTGTGTGTGTTATTGTTAGGGGACGACCACCCTTTCTCCAGTAAGCTATAGGGTGGACGCAGTAAAACCTTGGCCTCGGGGGGCAATGGCACACACAATCATGGCGAGCTTGGAATCCATAACAATTGCCACAGCTGTAGATAGTCAATGGTGCAGCATTACATAATGCGTTGTTGTATTTGAATGTTAGTTTCAGGTTGCATTTTCCTAGGGATCCTTTGGTTGACTTTACATGAAGTCACTTAGGTAGGGAAAAAGTTAGGAAGATATTTATATTAAATGTCTTTAGGCTCAGGTCTTCTTTTAGCGCATATTTCACGTAGAAATACGTAATTCGAGTAGGATCCATTCCGGGGAAAGGCATAAATTTAAATTGGAGGCCGTCATGTTGGGGGGCGGTGGAGGAGCTCCCCAAGCCTTAAAAAAACCCACAAGGTCTTAATTAATAATATTTTATACATAAAAAAAAAACTTAATAAACAAGAAGTATTGATAGTTGGAGAGTGGTTGGATTGTGCTTCAATTTGTATGAATTATTATTAGTTATAAAGACTTGAGGTTTTGCGGGTTTCCATTTTCCTTTTCCTTTAAATGCGCAAACACCCCAGAGACTTTCTTGAGAAATATATTTATTTAAACATCCACGTACCTCTAAAAGAATTTGGTTACTACATAAATACACAGCGTACGGTCCTACCATTAAACTAGACGATCACACAGCCAAATCACATCATAATCAATCTATTATGATTCTTCAAGTCATTGGGTTAATTTTATTAGTAGAGGGTACCTATCTCTATTGGAAGTTAGTAAGGGGGGAATCGTTACAATTGGTGCCGTGACCAGGATAAACGAAACTAAAACCTGGGTTACGGCTAATTAGCTTTATTTATTTTTATAACTGGGCTTTTTGCCTACAATTGTTGCTTGTGAAATGGAAAGAGGTTGAAAACGTGGATGTTTATCGTAGGGAAATCTGTGGGTGTGCGTATTTTAGGAATTGGAAAATAGTGGGGGCGAGAAGCATAGGAAAACGGATATCATAAATACTTTAGCAAAAGTTATGTTATTATGATAAATTGTCTTTTATTATGATAAGCTCATTATGATAATCATCGAATTGAATACTATAAGATTTACCACTATTTTTAGTTAAACGCCTTAGTTGTTTCACTTTGAATAACATAAACTTCGTATTTCTCATGATCTATTAAACCATTATTCAGCAACGAAAAAATTAGAACTCCCGCATAGAGTCAAGTAAATATTAATATAAGCAAAACTAAATTACAAAAGCGGTCTACAATAGTCATGATGCGACATCTAGGAACTCGACACCTTTGTTTTCGTTCAAAGTACCTACTCATAAAAAAGCCCCGGTTCAGAACAAAGATCACCGTTGTCCCATGGTCGACGTGTAACAGTAGGTAACTCATTTGCCAAGATTTAGGTATACGGTTTGTCATTTAAGTTTAATTATTGACTAAGGAATAATAGGAAGGAAATTTTCCATACGGATATAGGATAGTTAGTTGTTTTTTTTTTATTAAGGAAATAGTGGGGCGTAATTTCGTAAAAATATGACGTAAGGTATTAATGAAGAAAAAAAATCTTATGATCTTTTCTAACAATAGGCTGACTTTAAGAAGTTTGGATTTTGCTTGCAAGAAAGGACGATTTCCGTTTACGATATTGTGACAAAAGCGAGGTTTATTTTGAGGTTCACTTCGGATACTAGGAAACTGTAATCATTTATTTATTTTAGGCTTCATGCACGAATAAATGAAGCATATGGCGGACTTGATGCTGAGGGCATTCTCTACATATCATAGGTCAATGATATGTCTAGATAGGGAGGATATAGGTGATGCGACGAAAGTAATAAAGTGTAAAGCTATTTCGTGTCAAGTTTTACACATAGCTTACAGTAACGAGATTTAATCCAGCGTGTGTTCGTAGATAAAGCGATTCATTTATTAGGCTAGTTAAAACTCAGATAAATGCCGAGTTGTGTTTTAGGATATTTAATAACACAAGCCTTGTTCCCAAGTAATGACATTTGATATTAATCCATATCATGCGTTAAGTTCTTTGTTTGAAAATCTGCCAAATCAGTTTAGTTATAGTTAAACTTTTATTACATAATATGTTATTTGATATTCTTCATTAGAGATTCGGCACATGAGCTTTAGGCACAGGTGTTTGGTTTAACTGAGCACAATGACTTAGTCATGTTAGCATAACAATGGAATCATTTTGTTTAAATGCTGATCTTATAAACAAAGCCTAAACTTTGAAGCGGCGTTCGTTTGAAATGTAACACAAAACTTTGGTCACCTACAGGAAATTTTAATAGCGCTAAGATAAACAATAATTTAATGAAAGGTGTCATGTGTGTGTTATGGATAATTCGTACTGTTTTATTAAGCACACAATTAGTTAAGGTTGTTCGTAAGCATTTAAAATTTATTACCATTTGTGGAGTTAGCTAGCGTGTGAAACTTTAGATTCGATTGCGTTAACAAGTTTCTACTTGAGATTAGGGATCCCTTGAAATTTTAAATGATATCTGAGAAATTTGGACTCACAAAAACACAACTTTTAACACTAGAGCAATAAATAAGGAATTTTGTTACAAAAGTTGACAGATATTTTAAAAGGTCTTTTGTTTTAACACATGTTAACCCAGAAGTGGGCACTTGTAATGCCAACTTAGGATTGGATTGGGCACTTGTAAATACAACAACACAGGATTTATGAGACTTTAAGTGTCACCAAATGGGGGATATTATGTTAGTAATAGTGTGAGAAAATAACTTAGGTAGTCTTTGTAGGTGTCCAATGTTTGAAAAAAAAACAATAAAGGGATATCGCATTGTTTTGTTGAAAGCATTTAAGATTTATTATTTTCGGCTTTGAATAGAATGGCTCAAATGGTTACCATGTATAGTATTCTTGGTTATAGGTTAATAGATAAGTAGGAAGTTCACGGTAATTTTTAACAATAGAGTATAATCGAGCAGTGTTTCTTACTTTTGGTGTTGGTCAATCAAGTTATTCAATTAATATGCAGAGATTTAAAAATAAATCGAATCACAATTATAATTTTATAGTTCTCATTAAATGAAAAAGTATTAAAAAACATAATCATTTCTAAAGTCAATTTATTTAAATTTTAAAACCTTGAATTTATGTACAAATTAGATATTTATTTGGGGAAACGCGAATTAAATTTTAGGATGGTGGTTGGCTGTCATCATTTTGAGTGATAATTTAATGTAATGAATTTTCTTTGATTGACTTTTATTATATTAAGATTAGGATTTGTATAGACTTTGGCGTAATTATTTGCAAACGCGTACAGTACTAGGGCTGCTGCATGATAGTTAATAAGTAGTATAGGGAAGGCAATACTTGCGTAAAATGCTTTTGGCGTAAAGTTTAAGCAGGTGGCGTTATTTAGTATGATATTTAGTAGCTATTTTTGCAATTGGCGTAAATTAACAACGGTCAAGTTGAAGTTAATTCATATTCAAGGGATGAATAGATGGGTATTTTAATTTATTTAAAGAGTAGATTGTATTATTATAGCGATTTCTTTATTTCTTCACCTCTATAGTAGTCTGGTGGATTGTTAAAGTAAAGTATGAAAATGAGTTTGAAGAAGCGTGTGTATTATGATATTAATGTGGGGCTTTAATAGTTCAACAGATTTACGTATGAGGTGACAATTTATTGACATTTTAACCTAAAGCACTCACAACAATGAATTGGATGAGAAATAGGTGTTAGGTTAAAATTTTGCTGTTTTCTTATAAGAAAACTGCACATAGTCAGTTTTGTACTGGTTCTCAACTAATTCATACTCTACATGCGGCTATCAGCCAATGTTTTCCCCACACTATACATGCTCCAGGTATTAAGTGGTTGTTAGCTGATGCAGTGTCTGAGTTGGAAGGTTAATTCGTGTACAGTGATGATTATAGCTGCTAAACGTGGTTCATTTTCTTGTAGGACTTTGTTGATGGTATCAGTTGCAAACGTATGGCACGATTGGGCTGATAGTATTAACATAGTGCCACTAGGGCTGGGTGTGCTTCACAACCACGCTTTCCTGCCGAAAGTGGATTACCTGGCTATAGTCTTAATTTTACATAGGTTATTTGGAGGCTCAGATTTTCTGTATTCATGCTTCAATTATTTGTTCCTGGTTTAAACACTCACAATACACAATTTTGGGTACAAGTGTTAATAAATTAAATATACTAGGTAATGTGCACTACACAGGCATTTGATTTATGCTTGAGTAGATGTATGTCAAATGTTAGGGATGTATCCATCTGATTATCCTTTGTATTTGCCACTAATAAGATTATTTTATGATGATGATAAGCCTATCTACTGTCCTCTTTAAGGTATGTTGATGCTATAAAAGAATACCTAACGCTATTTTCTATATTAAAATTCTAATTCATTATTTGATTCCAGTTAGAAAATCAGATTTTTAAAGGGAAAAATAAAATATTAATATACTTACTAATTAGTGTTCAATCAATATTAGTTAACTTTAATTTGAGGATTTGGTTTGTTTAGAGGTTTTAAAATTTTCATTCCAGTAAATTCCATAAAAATTTTGGGGGCGAATGTAACAACCCAACCCTGGCAAATTAAAGTTTTAATATTTTTTTAATTTCATATTACGTCGGTTATTATTTGGATTTCAATTAGCTTCAAAAATTTTAACTAGCATTCCGATATTACAAAGACCGCATAGGCTTTGTCTCAAATTCCAAGAAATAAATGTGTTGCGCAGGCGTCCCTTTTCAAGCACTTAGTTTTGAAATTACCAGTGGTAGTCAACATTTGGCTAATAGACAAATACAAGAATTATGTTACTATAATTTTAGTTGCGTTGCACATACCAATTAAATTTATTGATTAATAGTTTTGATATTATTAATCATAAAATAACGGTAGTTTACAAGACCATGTTGAGTAATGTATTTTATTAGAAACGTGGAAAACCCAAATCATCGACCTAATAATAACAGGGTTTTGTTAAATTTCAAGTTACCTACCTAAAAATATAATAAATCTAATGATCACTGTATCTCTTAAAAATTTAAATATTTTTAATAAAAATAGGTAATCATTCATCGAATGTTGAGAACCTCTGCTAATGAGGAGAGTTGCTTAGAACAGTTTAAAGTCATGTGTTAGGGCGCGGGAGGGGCCGGAAAAAGAAACAAAACGGATTGGCAAGTGAGTTCAGGGACAGTCGGGTCGTCGATTTCGGAGAGGATTAGGGAGCGCTCAAAAGATGCGCACGCGAGTGGTATTAGGAGGAGCTGCTGGAAGAGAGAGATGAGAGGAAGAGATGGCGCAGCATCATCGACATCGTACAGCCTTTAAACTATTTATTCCGCGTTTTCGGGTATTTTAGGGCTTACGATAGCCTAGTTAGGGTTTCAGCTTAGGTATATCAGTAAAAAGAGTAAGGCGTAATTCCTGGTGAGTGATTTTATCTAGTTAAGATATCTGTTGAAGAGATTATTGATCTTTACTTACTTGGAAAGTGAACATTTTATGAACCCAACTTTTCATTATTGGATAGTGTGTTGTTTAAGGGCTCTGGGTTCGATTCCCGGTTGCTGTAAACGATTTAGGTGAAACGTGACAAATAATGTGAATAATAATAAGGGGTTCCATTCCCAAAATTAGACGAGTCTTTCCATTAAAGTAAGTAACTTATAAATTTTATTACGACGTTTATAATACTCAGGTTCGATCCCTGGGTTATTGTTATTATTAAAATTAATATAAGGTTGATTCGTATTTACTTAATGGGTTTTATGATGTGGAAATATCTTGGGTTCGATTCCCTAAATACAGCCATTAATAGCTATCAAACGATAGGTATTTGATATTATGATCATTGAATAGGGACTTTATTATCATCTTAGTGATATTGTGTGTAGGTATGTTTGTATAAATTAAACTCAACTTTAATTATTTGAGATTTCAACAGATTTCTTAGCATTTTATTTTATTTTATTACTGGGAAATGGAAAAGTTTATTAACAAGATTTAAATATCTAAAATCTATAGTGGTGTGGACAAATAGTCATTTATTTATTACCTATTTTTATGATGACAAATAAAGTATTTAAAGTCAAACTTGATACAATCATAAAATCCTTTCCATTTTCTTGTGAATATTTTCTTTATTGTTTAATTGGGATTTCATTTATTTTTGTGTATTTTCAACGTTCTAGCTTTTACGTTTGCTGCCAAATACGTTTATCAATTTACGATTTATTTACGGATTTATTTATGAACAAAAATCTTTTATTTAATTGAGTACTAAAATTAATCACTTCTTCAAGATTTGTTGCATAACATAATTATTTATAGTTGGGATTTAAACAACAAAACGTTAATCAATGCTTAATTAAAATAAAATAATAATTTAGAATTTTAAATACTCAAATAATTTAATTTCAAATAAAAGTTACTTACTCAATTTAAATATCATCATTTAATTTATAAAATAACTAATCTTCTAAACTCTAAATTGAATTTACTAATATTTTACTTTTATATACCCAACCAAATAATTTATCTTTTAATCGAATCAATTATTTCTCTTAATCTTTATTTATAGGTATCTACTAAATATTATAATTGTGTTGAGTTTCTTTCGCTGCTTCTTTTCTCAACACTATACTACACATAACTTTCTCGTCCCGAAGCAGTGGTAGGGTTTGGGGACTAATGACAGTCAGATGTCATCTATACTAATATTATAAAGCTGAAGAGATTGTTTGTTTGTTTGTTTGTTTGTTTGTTTGTTTGTTTGTTTGTTGGAACGCGCTAATCTCCGAAACTACTGGTTCGAATTGAATAATTCTTTTTGTGTTAGATAGTCCAGTTATCGAGAAAGGCTATAGGCTATTTAACATCACGCTACGACCAATAGGAGCAAAGATATAGTGGTAAATGTGTAAAAAACGGGAGAAAGAAGTCACTATTCCACGCGGACGAAGTCGCTGGCAAAAGCTAGTATTCTAATATAAAAAAAGAGCGAATGGATCCGATTCTTTTATTATTATTTGATATTTACTGTAGTTTAGATATTCAAATAATGTTCAGAATGCAAATCTAAGAGTCAAGACCAGGCTCGCATTATTGAAAAGAATAATTAATTTTATGTTTTTATTAAGAGGTACTAGTAGGTAGGAAATCCTTTACATTCACCTTATCCTTTAGATCTGAGCCAGAGATTTAATGTAAATTTTGATTGCTGTATTTAACAGTATTACACATGATTTCACATTTTCAATAATATTACATAGTTAAGATCTTCATGAATAGTTTGCCAAATCAAGGATCAACTTAGTATTGTTATTTCAAATATAAATAATATGGGCTGATGTGGGCATATCAATGGTTTCAAAGAGCTCATGCAGATTTCAAACCGCTCTTTTAAGGAGTCATTGGTATTTTTGGATTAGCTCTGTATTATTAAAAGACAATAGACAACATGCTTCTGTGAAATTCCCTTGTAGCAGGGAATCTTTCGGAAGTATAACTTTTAATAAATATTATGCTCTGCTACTTTCGAATGCGCCCGTATTGGTGCTGCTGTAACATTTGATGGTCCAAGATCACTGTGCTTTTCTTATGATTCCTGTGTGTGTTATTGTTAGGGGACGACCACCCTTTCTCCAGTAAGCTATAGGGTGGACGCAGTAAAACCTTGGCCTCGGGGGGCAATGGCACACACAATCATGGCGAGCTTGGAATCCATAACAATTGCCACAGCTGTAGATAGTCAATCATAATCATAATCATAATCATAAATCTTTATTGTGGAACACAGGTATACAACAAGGGTCTTATAAAATGTCATGCTTAGAACTAACCGTGTCCTGCCACAAAGGCGTACAATCGAACAATTTAAATATATTATTATTATTATATCATCATTTAATATTACTATCTGTTATTATTATTAAATATTACAATTAATCATTTACGTCAAACCATTAATATATTATGTACCAACCTTGTATTATTATTACACAATCCTAGAATAAAATTCATTAAATGAATAATAGCATTTGTCAATTAAATAATCCACCAGTTTTGATTTAAAACAATTAATGTCATTTGTGTCTCGAATGGATTCTGGTATATGGTTGTAAATTTGTGGAGCAATACAAAAAATACTTTTTCTTAATAAACATGAATTGGCACGAATTGAACACAGTTTATTTTGATGGCGATCCCGGGCTCGAAATTCAAATTTATCTATGTTTGTTTTAATAAATATGGCACATTCTAGAATATACAGACAAGGAAAGGTCAAGATTTTCTTGTTAATAAAATATGTCTTACAAGAGTCATCCGATTTTAGGCGATACATAGATCTAATGCAGCGTTTCTGAGCTCTAAATATCATTTCTCTGTCATTACAGTTTCCCCAGAATATCAAACCATATCTGAGTGTAGATACTACATAACTATGGTAGGCTGTTAAAACAGCAGATTCATTGACGATCAGTTGCAGTCTGTAGAGAGCAAATGAGAACTGTCGCAGCCTTTTGATAACATAATCAGTCAATGGTGCAGCATTACATAATGCGTTGTT
>OY757262.1:13186781-13314628 GCA_963584085.1 Pyrausta aurata | reverse complement strand
TGATTTGCTGGCAGGCTAGTCTTTTTATGACCAGTGGTTGCATATCAACCATGCGTGACTGATATCCTGGGTGAACGGTTATATTATAACAATTAACAGTCCAGGGGGCATATTGCGACCCATACTCAATCCGTTCAATTCCAACTCAGTGTAAACAAATATTATCAATATAATAATATTCTAATAATACTACAATGGTATGCATATTAAAATATTTATATTAAAGTAATATTATCAATATAATGCGAAATTGCAATAAGAATTGCTAATTTGACAGTAAAGCAAAGCTGTTTAACTCGTCAAGTAAGTGTGAACGAGACACAATAGAAATTCCATTGTTATGCGACTCCCAGGAGTCGTTTGATAAATTCGTACAGAATCAGAATTCAGTGATATGCGATTCATATTAAATTTAAAAGCTTTAATGAGTTTATGGACACTCAGCATTTTAAATTGGAAGATCTCCGCTCTTAAGCTTATAGTAAAGATTGCTTCACGGCCACAACAGATTGAAAGATGCGTATTTTATTATAATTATAGTATTTTTTAATAAAAATACACCCAGATTATCGTCAATATCTAACATTTATTTTGATGGATAAGGACGACTTAAATAACTGGAAAATGTTCGAATTTAACGTTTTACCGTTCGGACTTTGTAAGGCCCCTTTTTCTTTACAGAAATTATAATACCTGTCTACTTAACTGCCTCGGTGGCGCAGCGGTGAGAGGGTCGCATTTTAAAGCGACGGCTGCGCCAGAGGTCCCGGGTTCAATTCCCGGGTCGGGCCAAAAATATATACCTGGGTTTTTCTGTTTAGAATTTCTCAGGGTAGCCCGAAGTTTGGAAGTTGGCGGTGTTTCACCCCCGTGCCTCGGAAAGCACGTAAAGCCGTTGGTCCTGCGCCTGATCTCTCTCCGGTCGTGTCAGATTGCTGTCCCATCGGGTTATGAGAGTGAAAGGAATAGAGAGTGCACCTGTGTTTGCGCACACACTTGTGCACTATAATATGTCCCGCGCAGTCGGTTAGTCGTTGTGACTGGCCACCGTAGTCGAAATCGGCTAGGGGGACTATTATTATAATACCTGTCATATCACTATTGCGATCTTGTGGTTTCTTATCCTCTATACATAATATTTAAACGACATATATTTGGTGGGTAGATCATACTCGGAATGTCAAAAGATTAAGTTAAAGTTAATCGAGCGTTACTGAAATCTCTCGGTTTTATAATTACCGACAAAAAGAGAACGAATGTTACCATCACAATGTTGCAAGTACCTTGGCTATTTAGATACCCACAATTACCTTCAGCAAAACCAGATCGTATAAAAAATGAACTTGGAACCTTTATTTCCTTTAAATGTTCTTCCATTAGGAGGTTTGCGCAGTTAGTAGGCCTACTTGTGTCGGCCTGTCCTGCCGTACCTACAGTACGGTTGGTTGTACGTTAAAAACCTGGAAAGGTGCAAATATCTCAATCTTAAAGGTCACGATGACTATGATCGTATCATGTCCATCCCAATAATATTTTAACCGATCTGAGTTGGTGGCTTAGTGTCATTGATAATTCGGTACACAGAATTAAAAGGATGAATCATTATCGCTTGCCCTGTTCCCAGTTTATCTGGGGTCGGCGCAGCATGTTTTTCTCTTCCACACTATTCTGTCACTCGTTACTGAATCATCCACTCCTTTCACACTCATATTTTGTTTCACACATATGCCTTGAAATTTATTCTGACGCTTCCACATCGGGGTGGGGGGCTGCGTGTGGAGGGCACACCGCCAGCGGCCAGAGGTCGCCGACAGAAAAGTCCTTGCACATCAACCATCTCGAACTGTTACTATTATTAGCGGTTTATTTTGCCATTAAATTTTTTACTAAAAATTGCAGTAACTGCTTAATTCTTTTGCGTGTAGATAACACCCCTGCAATTAGTTACATAAACCGTATGGGGCTCAATTTTCCCATCTTAACAAAGTTACTCAGGAAATATGAATATACTAGTTACTGCAGTATACATCAAGTCGTCTGAAAATATAGTCACGGATAAAGAATCGAGACATTCTCATCCAGACGTGGAATGGGAGTTATCAGAGTCAGGGTTTCATTCTTATCACAGAATCATTTGGCTACCCACAAATCGACCTTTTTGCCAACTGTCTATATTCTGTAACTACTAACCCAATATGGAAAGTTTTTTTCTGTAATAAAGATAAATAATAATATATTATAAATGTCCCCAATATTGCTGATGGCAGCGAGATCCAGACGCGTTCGTGATAGATGCGTTACAATGAACTGGTCAAACATAAAATTCTACGCCTTTCCCCCAGTAGCGGTAATACTAAAGGCGTCAAGAAAAATAATTTCAGACCAAGCAGAGGGTATCATGGTTGTGCCATTATGGCCCTCTCAGCAATGGTACCCTTTGTTTACCTATATCCTCTTGACAAGTATGATTACATTTATTTCAAATTACTTTATATTTCCTAATTCAGCAACCGGAACCTACACAACAAGATTACCCTGGTGGGCGCAGTATTGTCCAGACGGCGTTATTGTAAAGAGACACTTCCGCTCCAGCCATAGACATAACGTTGGCGTCCTTATCTGAAAACACTTTGAAACAATATGATGGATGTTTTAAAAAAATGGTTCACGTATTGTACCAATAACAATATTGACATGTTTCAACCATCTATTCCAGCCATAATAGAATTCCTAACAGAAGTGTTTAATAGCGGTAGTCAGTACGGCACGGTCAACTGCTACAGATCCGCTATATCTTTATTAGTAGGTCCGGTAGCTCAGGACGAACGCCTCACACGTTTTCTTAAAGGGATGTTTAGGTTACGGCCACCCCGTACCTCGCTAAAACATAACAAGGGTCACTAGCAAACTTTTAGATTATTTAGCGTCACTGTAACCAAATGAAACCTTTTGAACAGTTTTCATAGAAATGCGCAACCCTACTCACTATTGTAATAGACCATCGAGTACCTACAGACTCTCTCTAAAATTAGTGTCCTAAACATAACCTTCTGCAGACCAAGTCGTTATTAAAATACCTAAATTTATAAAGACCCCTAAACTAGGCAATCATCAACTAGCTCTATACATACCCTTTTATTAGACATTAGAAAAGGCGAACAAATGTTTATAGTAATTGAAAAACCCCACAATCGTGTACGTATACCAAACGATAAGCCGTTGGATAAATACAACGCTCAAAGATGGAGAAATTCCGCTCACAGCACCCGACACGCTGCTACATCTAAGGCGTTCAAGTAGGGTGTCAGTTTAGATTTGATTTACAAAACTGCGGGCTTGAGTGACAATTCCTCCACTTTGGCCCGTTATTATAATAAACACACAACAACGATGATTTTTCCGTCCTAGCAAGAACTATATAAATGTTCTTCTGCAATTGCAAAATAATTGTTAAGACTCAAATAGTTAATTTAGAAGTTTAGTTTACTTGTTATAAATTATGGAAACAAGGTGTTAATTATAACCTAATGTTGATTAATTTCTTGTATGCAGATAATACATATAAGATAAAACGTAATGGTTAAAATTTTAATTTTAACGCCTTGTATGATATTTCCTGACCTCTCAACATCTACATTGTGTTAAATATAATTTAAGAAATACTAATCTCGAGGACGAAGCACGAGTATAATTAATGATTAAACGAACTTACCTGTATGTGAAGTTCAATCATAATTATACGAAGTGCTTCGTCCGAAGAGATTAGTATGTATTACCCTCCCGACCCAGCAATTTCTTATAAGAAATACCCTTGACTGGCTTCGGAAATATCATACCTATAATACTAACTAGCTTCAAACTAAATGAGGCTAGCAGAGTGAGCTCGCCGCAGGAAACAATACAAAATGGCGGTGGGTAGAAGAAAACCATTTGCAAGTCTACCTGCAAATGTTTTTATCCTACTTTTTATTTTTATTTGCTCAACAACAGTGCAGAGGTGGAGTCACTATGCGATACTACATTGTGTTAAATATAATTTAAGAAATACTAATCTCTTCGGACGAAGCACTTCGTATAATTATGATTGAACTTCACGTACAGGTAAGTTCGTTTAATCATTAATTTCAGGTTGCATTTTCCTAGGGATCCTTTGGTTGACTTTACATGAAGTCACTTAGGTAGGGAAAAAGTTAGGAAGATATTTATATTAAATGTCTTTAGGCTCAGGTCTTCTTTTAGCGCATATTTCACGTAGAAATACGTAATTCGAGTAGGATCCATTCCGGGGAAAGGCATAAATTTAAATTGGAGGCCGTCATGTTGGGGGGCGGTGGAGGAGCTCCCCAAGCCTTAAAAAAACCCACAAGGTCTTAATTAATAATATTTTATACATAAAAAAAAAACTTAATAAACAAGAAGTATTGATAGTTGGAGAGTGGTTGGATTGTGCTTCAATTTGTATGAATTATTATTAGTTATAAAGACTTGAGGTTTTGCGGGTTTCCATTTTCCTTTTCCTTTAAATGCGCAAACACCCCAGAGACTTTCTTGAGAAATATATTTATTTAAACATCCACGTACCTCTAAAAGAATTTGGTTACTACATAAATACACAGCGTACGGTCCTACCATTAAACTAGACGATCACACAGCCAAATCACATCATAATCAATCTATTATGATTCTTCAAGTCATTGGGTTAATTTTATTAGTAGAGGGTACCTATCTCTATTGGAAGTTAGTAAGGGGGGAATCGTTACAATTGGTGCCGTGACCAGGATAAACGAAACTAAAACCTGGGTTACGGCTAATTAGCTTTATTTATTTTTATAACTGGGCTTTTTGCCTACAATTGTTGCTTGTGAAATGGAAAGAGGTTGAAAACGTGGATGTTTATCGTAGGGAAATCTGTGGGTGTGCGTATTTTAGGAATTGGAAAATAGTGGGGGCGAGAAGCATAGGAAAACGGATATCATAAATACTTTAGCAAAAGTTATGTTATTATGATAAATTGTCTTTTATTATGATAAGCTCATTATGATAATCATCGAATTGAATACTATAAGATTTACCACTATTTTTAGTTAAACGCCTTAGTTGTTTCACTTTGAATAACATAAACTTCGTATTTCTCATGATCTATTAAACCATTATTCAGCAACGAAAAAATTAGAACTCCCGCATAGAGTCAAGTAAATATTAATATAAGCAAAACTAAATTACAAAAGCGGTCTACAATAGTCATGATGCGACATCTAGGAACTCGACACCTTTGTTTTCGTTCAAAGTACCTACTCATAAAAAAGCCCCGGTTCAGAACAAAGATCACCGTTGTCCCATGGTCGACGTGTAACAGTAGGTAACTCATTTGCCAAGATTTAGGTATACGGTTTGTCATTTAAGTTTAATTATTGACTAAGGAATAATAGGAAGGAAATTTTCCATACGGATATAGGATAGTTAGTTGTTTTTTTTTTATTAAGGAAATAGTGGGGCGTAATTTCGTAAAAATATGACGTAAGGTATTAATGAAGAAAAAAAATCTTATGATCTTTTCTAACAATAGGCTGACTTTAAGAAGTTTGGATTTTGCTTGCAAGAAAGGACGATTTCCGTTTACGATATTGTGACAAAAGCGAGGTTTATTTTGAGGTTCACTTCGGATACTAGGAAACTGTAATCATTTATTTATTTTAGGCTTCATGCACGAATAAATGAAGCATATGGCGGACTTGATGCTGAGGGCATTCTCTACATATCATAGGTCAATGATATGTCTAGATAGGGAGGATATAGGTGATGCGACGAAAGTAATAAAGTGTAAAGCTATTTCGTGTCAAGTTTTACACATAGCTTACAGTAACGAGATTTAATCCAGCGTGTGTTCGTAGATAAAGCGATTCATTTATTAGGCTAGTTAAAACTCAGATAAATGCCGAGTTGTGTTTTAGGATATTTAATAACACAAGCCTTGTTCCCAAGTAATGACATTTGATATTAATCCATATCATGCGTTAAGTTCTTTGTTTGAAAATCTGCCAAATCAGTTTAGTTATAGTTAAACTTTTATTACATAATATGTTATTTGATATTCTTCATTAGAGATTCGGCACATGAGCTTTAGGCACAGGTGTTTGGTTTAACTGAGCACAATAACTTAGTCATGTTAGCATAACAATGGAATCATTTTGTTTAAATGCTGATCTTATAAACAAAGCCTAAACTTTGAAGCGGCGTTCGTTTGAAATGTAACACAAAACTTTGGTCACCTACAGGAAATTTTAATAGCGCTAAGATAAACAATAATTTAATGAAAGGTGTCATGTGTGTGTTATGGATAATTCGTACTGTTTTATTAAGCACACAATTAGTTAAGGTTGTTCGTAAGCATTTAAAATTTATTACCATTTGTGGAGTTAGCTAGCGTGTGAAACTTTAGATTCGATTGCGTTAACAAGTTTCTACTTGAGATTAGGGATCCCTTGAAATTTTAAATGATATCTGAGAAATTTGGACTCACAAAAACACAACTTTTAACACTAGAGCAATAAATAAGGAATTTTGTTACAAAAGTTGACAGATATTTTAAAAGGTCTTTTGTTTTAACACATGTTAACCCAGAAGTGGGCACTTGTAATGCCAACTTAGGATTGGATTGGGCACTTGTAAATACAACAACACAGGATTTATGAGACTTTAAGTGTCACCAAATGGGGGATATTATGTTAGTAATAGTGTGAGAAAATAACTTAGGTAGTCTTTGTAGGTGTCCAATGTTTGAAAAAAAAACAATAAAGGGATATCGCATTGTTTTGTTGAAAGCATTTAAGATTTATTATTTTCGGCTTTGAATAGAATGGCTCAAATGGTTACCATGTATAGTATTCTTGGTTATAGGTTAATAGATAAGTAGGAAGTTCACGGTAATTTTTAA
The DNA here is from genome assembly GCA_963584085.1 of Pyrausta aurata. Taxonomy (NCBI): domain Eukaryota; kingdom Metazoa; phylum Arthropoda; class Insecta; order Lepidoptera; family Crambidae; genus Pyrausta; species Pyrausta aurata. The sequence goes on along the minus strand of OY757262.1, from coordinate 13,307,694 downwards.
CAATAGAGTATAATCGAGCAGTGTTTCTTACTTTTGGTGTTGGTCAATCAAGTTATTCAATTAATATGCAGAGATTTAAAAATAAATCGAATCACAATTATAATTTTATAGTTCTCATTAAATGAAAAAGTATTAAAAAACATAATCATTTCTAAAGTCAATTTATTTAAATTTTAAAACCTTGAATTTATGTACAAATTAGATATTTATTTGGGGAAACGCGAATTAAATTTTAGGATGGTGGTTGGCTGTCATCATTTTGAGTGATAATTTAATGTAATGAATTTTCTTTGATTGACTTTTGTTATATTAAGATTAGGATTTGTATAGACTTTGGCGTAATTATTTGCAAACGCGTACAGTACTAGGGCTGCTGCATGATAGTTAATAAGTAGTATAGGGAAGGCAATACTTGCGTAAAATGCTTTTGGCGTAAAGTTTAAGCAGGTGGCGTTATTTAGTATGATATTTAGTAGCTATTTTTGCAATTGGCGTAAATTAACAACGGTCAAGTTGAAGTTAATTCATATTCAAGGGATGAATAGATGGGTATTTTAATTTATTTAAAGAGTAGATTGTATTATTATAGCGATTTCTTTATTTCTTCACCTCTATAGTAGTCTGGTGGATTGTTAAAGTAAAGTATGAAAATGAGTTTGAAGAAGCGTGTGTATTATGATATTAATGTGGGGCTTTAATAGTTCAACAGATTTACGTATGAGGTGACAATTTATTGACATTTTAACCTAAAGCACTCACAACAATGAATTGGATGAGAAATAGGTGTTAGGTTAAAATTTTGCTGTTTTCTTATAAGAAAACTGCACATAGTCAGTTTTGTACTGGTTCTCAACTAATTCATACTCTACATGCGGCTATCAGCCAATGTTTTCCCCACACTATACATGCTCCAGGTATTAAGTGGTTGTTAGCTGATGCAGTGTCTGAGTTGGAAGGTTAATTCGTGTACAGTGATGATTATAGCTGCTAAACGTGGTTCATTTTCTTGTAGGACTTTGTTGATGGTATCAGTTGCAAACGTATGGCACGATTGGGCTGATAGTATTAACATAGTGCCACTAGGGCTGGGTGTGCTTCACAACCACGCTTTCCTGCCGAAAGTGGATTACCTGGCTATAGTCTTAATTTTACATAGGTTATTTGGAGGCTCAGATTTTCTGTATTCATGCTTCAATTATTTGTTCCTGGTTTAAACACTCACAATACACAATTTTGGGTACAAGTGTTAATAAATTAAATATACTAGGTAATGTGCACTACACAGGCATTTGATTTATGCTTGAGTAGATGTATGTCAAATGTTAGGGATGTATCCATCTGATTATCCTTTGTATTTGCCACTAATAAGATTATTTTATGATGATGATAAGCCTATCTACTGTCCTCTTTAAGGTATGTTGATGCTATAAAAGAATACCTAACGCTATTTTCTATATTAAAATTCTAATTCATTATTTGATTCCAGTTAGAAAATCAGATTTTTAAAGGGAAAAATAAAATATTAATATACTTACTAATTAGTGTTCAATCAATATTAGTTAACTTTAATTTGAGGATTTGGTTTGTTTAGAGGTTTTAAAATTTTCATTCCAGTAAATTCCATAAAAATTTTGGGGGCGAATGTAACAACCCAACCCTGGCAAATTAAAGTTTTAATATTTTTCAATTTCATATTACGTCGGTTATTATTTGGATTTCAATTAGCTTCAAAAATTTTAACTAGCATTCCGATATTACAAAGACCGCATAGGCTTTGTCTCAAATTCCAAGAAATAAATGTGTTGCGCAGGCGTCCCTTTTCAAGCACTTAGTTTTGAAATTACCAGTGGTAGTCAACATTTGGCTAATAGACAAATACAAGAATTATGTTACTATAATTTTAGTTGCGTTGCACATACCAATTAAATTTATTGATTAATAGTTTTGATATTATTAATCATAAAATAACGGTAGTTTACAAGACCATGTTGAGTAATGTATTTTATTAGAAACGTGGAAAACCCAAATCATCGACCTAATAATAACAGGGTTTTGTTAAATTTCAAGTTACCTACCTAAAAATATAATAAATCTAATGATCACTGTATCTCTTAAAAATTTAAATATTTTTAATAAAAATAGGTAATCATTCATCGAATGTTGAGAACCTCTGCTAATGAGGAGAGTTGCTTAGAACAGTTTAAAGTCATGTGTTAGGGCGCGGGAGGGGCCGGAAAAAGAAACAAAACGGATTGGCAAGTGAGTTCAGGGACAGTCGGGTCGTCGATTTCGGAGAGGATTAGGGAGCGCTCAAAAGATGCGCACGCGAGTGGTATTAGGAGGAGCTGCTGGAAGAGAGAGATGAGAGGAAGAGATGGCGCAGCATCATCGACATCGTACAGCCTTTAAACTATTTATTCCGCGTTTTCGGGTATTTTAGGGCTTACGATAGCCTAGTTAGGGTTTCAGCTTAGGTATATCAGTAAAAAGAGTAAGGCGTAATTCCTGGTGAGTGATTTTATCTAGTTAAGATATCTGTTGAAGAGATTATTGATCTTTACTTACTTGGAAAGTGAACATTTTATGAACCCAACTTTTCATTATTGGATAGTGTGTTGTTTAAGGGCTCTGGGTTCGATTCCCGGTTGCTGTAAACGATTTAGGTGAAACGTGACAAATAATGTGAATAATAATAAGGGGTTCCATTCCCAAAATTAGACGAGTCTTTCCATTAAAGTAAGTAACTTATAAATTTTATTACGACGTTTATAATACTCAGGTTCGATCCCTGGGTTATTGTTATTATTAAAATTAATATAAGGTTGATTCGTATTTACTTAATGGGTTTTATGATGTGGAAATATCTTGGGTTCGATTCCCTAAATACAGCCATTAATAGCTATCAAACGATAGGTATTTGATATTATGATCATTGAATAGGGACTTTATTATCATCTTAGTGATATTGTGTGTAGGTATGTTTGTATAAATTAAACTCAACTTTAATTATTTGAGATTTCAACAGATTTCTTAGCATTTTATTTTATTTTATTACTGGGAAATGGAAAAGTTTATTAACAAGATTTAAATATCTAAAATCTATAGTGGTGTGGACAAATAGTCATTTATTTATTACCTATTTTTATGATGACAAATAAAGTATTTAAAGTCAAACTTGATACAATCATAAAATCCTTTCCATTTTCTTGTGAATATTTTCTTTATTGTTTAATTGGGATTTCATTTATTTTTGTGTATTTTCAACGTTCTAGCTTTTACGTTTGCTGCCAAATACGTTTATCAATTTACGATTTATTTACGGATTTATTTATGAACAAAAATCTTTTATTTAATTGAGTACTAAAATTAATCACTTCTTCAAGATTTGTTGCATAACATAATTATTTATAGTTGGGATTTAACTCGTCAAGTATGTGTGAACGAGACACAATAGAAATTCCATTGTTATGCGACTCTCGAGAGTCGTTTGATCCCTGACTGAAACAACAAAACGTTAATCAATGCTTAATTAAAATAAAATAATAATTTAGAATTTTAAATACTCAAATAATTTAATTTCAAATAAAAGTTACTTACTCAATTTAAATATCATCATTTAATTTATAAAATAACTAATCTTCTAAACTCTAAATTGAATTTACTAATATTTTACTTTTATATACCCAACCAAATAATTTATCTTTTAATCGAATCAATTATTTCTCTTAATCTTTATTTATAGGTATCTACTAAATATTATAATTGTGTTGAGTTTCTTTCGCTGCTTCTTTTCTCAACACTATACTACACATAACTTTCTCGTCCCGAAGCAGTGGTAGGGTTTGGGGACTAATGACAGTCAGATGTCATCTATACTAATATTATAAAGCTGAAGAGATTGTTTGTTTGTTTGTTTGTTTGTTTGTTTGTTTGTTTGTTTGTTTGTTGGAACGCGCTAATCTCCGAAACTACTGGTTCGAATTGAATAATTCTTTTTGTGTTAGATAGTCCAGTTATCGAGAAAGGCTATAGGCTATTTAACATCACGCTACGACCAATAGGAGCAAAGATATAGTGGTAAATGTGTAAAAAACGGGAGAAAGAAGTCACTATTCCACGCGGACGAAGTCGCTGGCAAAAGCTAGTATTCTAATATAAAAAAAGAGCGAATGGATCCGATTCTTTTATTATTATTTGATATTTACTGTAGTTTAGATATTCAAATAATGTTCAGAATGCAAATCTAAGAGTCAAGACCAGGCTCGCATTATTGAAAAGAATAATTAATTTTATGTTTTTATTAAGAGGTACTAGTAGGTAGGAAATCCTTTACATTCACCTTATCCTTTAGATCTGAGCCAGAGATTTAATGTAAATTTTGATTGCTGTATTTAACAGTATTACACATGATTTCACATTTTCAATAATATTACATAGTTAAGATCTTCATGAATAGTTTGCCAAATCAAGGATCAACTTAGTATTGTTATTTCAAATATAAATAATATGGGCTGATGTGGGCATATCAATGGTTTCAAAGAGCTCATGCAGATTTCAAACCGCTCTTTTAAGGAGTCATTGGTATTTTTGGATTAGCTCTGTATTATTAAAAGACAACAGACAACATGCTTCTGTGAAATTCCCTTGTAGCAGGGAATCTTTCGGAAGTATAACTTTTAATAAATATTATGCTCTGCTACTTTCGAATGCGCCCGTATTGGTGCTGCTGTAACATTTGATGGTCCAAGATCACTGTGCTTTTCTTATGATTCCTGTGTGTGTTATTGTTAGGGGACGACCACCCTTTCTCCAGTAAGCTATAGGGTGGACGCAGTAAAACCTTGGCCTCGGGGGGCAATGGCACACACAATCATGGCGAGCTTGGAATCCATAACAATTGCCACAGCTGTAGATAGTCAATGGTGCAGCATTACATAATGCGTTGTTGTATTTGAATGTTAGTTTCAGGTTGCATTTTCCTAGGGATCCTTTGGTTGACTTTACATGAAGTCACTTAGGTAGGGAAAAAGTTAGGAAGATATTTATATTAAATGTCTTTAGGCTCAGGTCTTCTTTTAGCGCATATTTCACGTAGAAATACGTAATTCGAGTAGGATCCATTCCGGGGAAAGGCATAAATTTACATTGGAGGCCGTCATGTTGGGGGGCGGTGGAGGAGCTCCCCAAGCCTTAAAAAAACCCACAAGGTCTTAATTAATAATATTTTATACATAAAAAAAAAACTTAATAAACAAGAAGTATTGATAGTTGGAGAGTGGTTGGATTGTGCTTCAATTTGTATGAATTATTATTAGTTATAAAGACTTGAGGTTTTGCGGGTTTCCATTTTCCTTTTCCTTTAAATGCGCAAACACCCCAGAGACTTTCTTGAGAAATATATTTATTTAAACATCCACGTACCTCTAAAAGAATTTGGTTACTACATAAATACACAGCGTACGGTCCTACCATTAAACTAGACGATCACACAGCCAAATCACATCATAATCAATCTATTATGATTCTTCAAGTCATTGGGTCAATTTTATTAGTAGAGGGTACCTATCTCTATTGGAAGTTAGTAAGGGGGGAATCGTTACATTGTTAAGCTAAAAAGTTTTTTTTAATATGATATGGGTTTACTTTTGTCTCTAGACTATACCAGACGAGGCACAGACAGGGACGACGATGAAGCGAGCTCACCCAGAAGAAACCTGTTCACTCTTTTTCTGAAAATAACAGGGTTGTAGACCTATGGAAGTGACCTATGGAAACACATATGCGGGTAGAGAGTTCCACTCTTTTGCTGTGCGCATTATAAAAGTTGATGAGAAGCGCTTAGTTCGAAAACTGTTTTAAACGCGCTAATCTCAGGAACTACTGCTCCGATTAAAAAAAAAGGGTTAGATAGCTCATTTATCGGAAAAGGTTATTGGCTTTACTTGGTGTCCTTTAAATAGAGGTCCAGCCTAAAATAGGTAATAGGCTAGAAAATGACAGTCATTAGAAAATATATAAAAAATGTAAGTTATGTCCTTTTCAAGTTGTGTACATTAGAAAATCTACCAAATTGTCATCTAGTGATGGGTTTTCGACTACTGTTAATACAAATACTTTTTTAACTTGTTTATTTTGCGATGCGAGTTTATAAAGCCGAAGGCCTATTTTATTTGTAAATCAGGTTACATTTAATAATAATTAGTAAATAAAAAAGTAAAATTTTGTAGTCACAGTAGTCTAGCTTATTACCCGTATTGTGTGCAGCGCACGACGCTTAAATTTCGCGGGGAGAATTGCTGTTTTTCCGTTATAATAATATATGAGTCCTGAAAGAAGTTTAACTTCTACATACAGGATACTGTAAAACATCACGCTACGACCTACGGGAATGGAGTGAAATCAAAACGCACGGATGCAATCACGACGACCCACGTGTTTAAGTGTATAGAAGTAATTTTCTTAAAGGTTTTCGGTGGGTGGATAAGTGTTGTCATTTCGGTGGGCGAGTTATTTCATTTCGATGAATCGTTTTTTCATTTCGGTGGCATCAAAACTTTGAAGTAATGTATCTTTTTAGTTTATCAAGATATTTTGATGGCGTTACGTATTGATCTAAACAACACCAAGAAGTATCATAAACCATAGTTTGAATTCGAAAAATGTTAAAAATAAAAAAGTTCACCGAAGTGATAAAAAAACGACTTTGTTGAAATTGACCCTATTGCACAAATGACAGTATACAAAATGGTGACTTGTTGCTGGAAATATTCACTCCTCATCGTACTTTTGAGTCATTCGAAAATCGTAATGGATGCGGGAGACTGTTGTTAATAAAACAAACACCAAAATATAGTAATGGAGTATTATACAATGATGTTATTTATAGTAATGAGGCATTAATTTGTCTTCCACTGATGTTTTATTACGTTTGAAACGATTCCTGTAGATAAGTAAAGTTTCTTTAAAGCTATGATCGTTTATACGCCACATTCTTAAAACTACAAAAAAATGTTACTCAAGCTTTTATAGTCAATTAAGATAAAGAGGTACATTTTTCCATTATGTTTTCTTATAATCTCGAAAAATGCCTCTAAGCATCCGCTGTAGATTACTCATTATTACTACAATTATTGTAATTGTAACCGTACTAGCTTATTAGCCCCTACAATAAAATTACATTTAAACTACCGATACAAAGTAAGACGTGATGTACTCGGATTTCATCAAGGATTATAGCTATGATGTTTTAAACTTTTGTTGCCGCAAGTCGTATAAGGGCACTGAATTAATACTTTAGCCTTGGTTAGTTATTCAAAATTTCAGTAAATCTTCTTTAGATTCAATAGATCAATCTATATTTTCCAGAGCTGCGGCAACTCAAAGTAAACCAAAAATAATAGAATTATAAAAAGTACTAGCAAGCAACATGGTTATTGTTATTTATATGTATTTTTGTGATTGATTTAAATATGCTGTGTATTACAAAGTGAGCTCAACAGTATTATTGTAGCATAATCTTTATTTCTCGAAAGTCGTATTAATTTTGTAGTCCTAATATAAATACCGAATGTGATGATTGTTTTAATAAGTACAATGTGTAATGTTTTGATGTGGTGAGCTCAACAATAAAATTTTAACATAATCTTTATTGCTCATAATTTGCAAAACGTAGTATAATGTAGTAAGGTAGTATTGATATAAATGCCCCATTGTGAATATAAGTAGAGACAAATGCACCAGGAGGTGCACTAGGTAGGATGGCCGAATGTGATGATTTTTGTATTTAATTAAATCAGTTAGACCAGTAGTAATATTAACTCAATGCAATAACAGTTAACGTTATTAATATTTGTATAAAAATGAGTATTGTTACTTTAACAAATACCGTTATCGTTGTTTATAAAGTGGCAACACAGGTTGCCCCTTCCCCGCCTACTTTATTACTTGCGAGGCGCACTCGGAAAGCGAGTCAGTCTAGTGCTAACCCCCGAAGTGAAAGGTTGTGGAAATAAATCTATGTTGAAGTGCCGTTATAATTATTATGGTTAGAAATAATGATTTGTATAAAAGATAAGTGTGGTGATCGAATAAAGAACTTTATAAAATTGTGATGGTGTTTGACTCATGATATTTGTATAAAAGATAAGTGTGGTGATCGAATAAAGAACTTTATAAAATTGTGATGGTGTTTGACTCGTGATACTAAGATGTTTTAAACTTTTGTTGCCGCAAGTCTTATAAGGCACTGGATTAATACCTTAGCTTACCTTAACCTTGATTAGTATTCACAATTTCAGTAAAACTTCTTTAGTTTCAATAGATCAATCTATATTTGTCAGAACTGCGGCAACTCAAAGTAAACCAAAAATAATATGATTATAAAAAGTACTAGCAACATGGTTATTGTATTTGTTACTTTGACCACCAGGATGCGGGATGAGACGAAACACATTGGCTGTAGTATGTAGGTATAATTTGGTAGAACAAGGAAGAAATAATTCACTGCAATTCCTTAAATAGATATATGCAGCGCCATCTAGTTAACCGCGTTAGAATAATTTGGGTCTGCCAATCCAAACTACTACTAAATCGGCCAATAATAGATTGTGTCAAATGATTCGAATGATTAAGGATAGATGTCGCTATGTTTATTGCAAGAATTGTGTATCGATAATAATAGATGGCGATGCTGTGTTAACATGCTGCCAGGGCAATGTTATGATAAGTAGTTAGTAATTGAATAGAATTTATATTAATGAATCTGTTTCTCTGGGACATTGGGAAACAGAATCACTATCTGGCAAGTATGTTATTGAATAATATGGAAAGTGAAGGGTTGAAGTTAAAGAAGGTAAATATTTACTGTTTTTTTAAAAACTATTGGGTATGATACTACTTGAAGAAAGGGTTGTTCACTTTCCATGTTATTTACTTAGTAAAAACACCAAGAAAAACATTATTTATTGGTAACAAATAAATTTAACTTAAATAACACTTATGTTGTATTAATTTTAAGCTTATCTAAGAAACGCTTATAGGTAACGGGCAAATATTATTGAACGCGCGTCGTATTGTCCCTTTGGTAGTTTTAATTGTAGCCACTCTTGTCACTCCATCACGTCCTTCATGGCCTTCGACGATCCTTCCCAGACGCCATTGGCACGGAGGAAGTCGCTCGTCCTTCACCAACACCATCGTGCCCACGGTAAGTCCTGGTCCCTTGGAACTTCTCCATTTAGTACGCTGCTGCAAGATGCCGATATAGTCTCGCAACCATCTACGCCAGAAATCCTGTTGGAGTTGCTGCAATTGCTGGAAATGCGTGAGCCTGTTGGTTGGAACATCTTTGTATTCATAGTCAGGTAATGAGGTGATGGGCCTACCAATTAGAAAGTGAGCTGGCGTTAATCGGCCAAAACCGTTCTCGAAGAGAAGCGAGAAGTAACTGCGGCCCTGCGTGAAGAAGTTTCATGTGGTAGGATTGTATGATTAACTTGGTAAGTGTGTGTTTATTTGGTAAAAGTATCGGATGTTTTTTATCATGTGAGTAGGGTGAATTATCTAACCGACCACCAACTCTCATTAGCCCATGTTCAATTAATGGTTGCAGACATAAAATATTAGACGTCTGTTGAATAGGTTTATTTTTTATTAAGGCTTGGTACTCAGTCGGAAATGATTCGATTTGAGTAAACATGATAAGTTTACTTAAAGATTGGTTTAACTCATCCACTGTAAGTGGTGACGTTAATTTGTGGTTTTTACCTTTTAAATTGTGAATGAATCTAAGTACATAAGCAAAAACTCGGTTTAGCCTTTCAAGGTTAGACCATTTCTCAATTAATTCATTAATAAATTGGTTTTTTGGTAGTTCAATTGAAACATTACACAAAGGTTCACTACTTATCTCTGGGATAGACATAGATTCTTGACTCGGCCAATCACTGTTTGGTTTTGACAACCAGGCCGGTCCCTGCCACCACAAGGTCGCACGGATCAACTTGTCAGCTGACAGCCCCCTTGTAACTAGGTCAGCAGGATTATCACTCGAACAGACCCAGTGCCAATCGCTCACATTTGTTAATTTTTGAATATCTGTTACTCTATTTTTTATAAAAGGTTTATGTTTACTAGGTTGGGATTTTATCCATGCCAATGCGACATTCGAATCAGACCACAAATAAATGTTTGCAAGGTTAAGGTTTAAAACCCTTCGCACCTTATTAACTAGGTAAGCTAATAGGTGAGCGGCTCTTAATTCCAATCTTGGAATTGTTTCTGCCCGCGCTAATCTCGTTTTAGCACATAAAACGCGCACTATTATATTTCCATGAGCATCTATAGATCGCATGTAAACAGCTGATCCGTAAGCTTGTAGCGAGCTGTCGGCAAAGCCGTGCAACTCAACGGTTACGTAATCATTGATAAGTACCTGTCTAGGTATCGTTAACGCATTGAGAGCGGGCAGACTACTATAAAAACATTGCCATTGTTGATACATATCTATCGATAATTTTTCATCCCAACCGGTTTTATTTTTCCATAGTTGTTGGATGAAACATTTTGCTATGATTAGAACGGGTGATAATAGTCCTATAGGGTCAAAAATTGAAGAGGCAATGGATAACACCTTTCTTTTGGTTAATGAGTTTGGCATTGGTTCTGTTTTGAACTTGTAAGTTAGGTTGTCACTATCACTACACCATTGTAATCCTAGTATTTTGTGTGTATCGTGATGTGAGTTTGTGAACATTTGAGTCGAGTTGTTTGAGTGAGTGTTGTCACTTACGACATTTAAAATTGCCTTGGAGTTTGACTTCCACTTTCGTAGGTTAAAATTAGCGCCCTTTAGAATATTACTCACTTGAACAGATGTTTCAGCTACATTTTCTTCGATCTCGCCGTAATATAAGAAATCGTCCATGTAAAAATTTGATTCAATTGCCGCTGCCGCCTTTGGGTACTGAGCTCGGTTCTCTGTAGCCAACTGAGATAGACAGCGCGTCGCAATGTAAGGTGCACTCTTCAAACCAAAGCTTAGCGTAGTGAGTGTGTAGGTATATAACGGGTGTGAAGGATGCTCGCGCCAAAGAATGCACTGTAGATTATGTTGGTCAGGGTTGATATAAATCATACGATACATTTTTTCGATGTCGGCGCTCACGACGTATTTATGTTTTCGGAATAATAAGAGATTATTAACTAACTCGTCTTGAATAATCATTCCCTTGTATTGTAAATCGTTAAGTGACTTCCCATTACTTGTCTTAAAGGAAGCGTCAATTACAACCCTAAGGGGTGTAGTTGTTTTTTGGAGATTAACTACGGCATGATGAGGCAAATAATTACAGGGCTCATTCGAGATTCGTTTAATCATATGCCCTGATTGCTCGAATTCATGCATAAAATTGACATATCTTTCTTTATATTCAGGGTTGCGTTCGAATTTAGATTCTAATGTTTTAAATCGTTTATAAACAGCAGGCCGTGACTGGCCAAGGGATGTCGCAGGATCCTTTAGTGGAATAGTGACTACAAAACTTCCATCAGATCTGCGTGTATGTGTTTGAAAAATCCTTTCACATTGCATGTAATCATCATCTGGAATTATTTCGTAGGGTGACTCATTAGAGTCCCATATATCCTGGTTTAAATTCGCTTCGATGAAGATGCATCTAACTGACCTTGGTATTGAAGCTACTGAAAATGAGCCTGAGACCACCCAACCCAGTTTTGTTTTTTGCAAGGTTGGCAGCCCTACGCCTAATCGATGTTGGCCGTTACAAAGAAGATCATAAAATATCTCGGAACCTAAAATCATATCTACTTCGCCTCCCTCGTAAAATGTATCGTCTGCTAATTTGAATTGATGTGGAATTTGAAAATATTGACTATCAGTAGTATAAGTTGGTAAATTACAGATCATAGGTACAATAAAGAAACTCAAGTTGGTGGAAAATGTGGCAGTTTTGGACTGAATAGTTAGGTTACATGTATGTTTAATTCTGGTTACGTTATCACTAAAACCCAAAACTTCGATATCTATCTCCTTTCGTGGCAAGTTCAGCCTTTCGAAAGTAGACTCGGTTATAAAGTTTGACTGAGAACCTGAATCCAACAGAGCGCGTAAGGTATGTACCTGATTATTTGAATCAATTACATTGACCTGCGCCGTTGACAAGATAACAGCCTTTTGTTGGTAGTTAAACGTACTATTAGGTTGTGTAGCGTTTAAGTGTTTGTTATTGGTATGTAAGTTAATAGATTGTGTTGGTTGCTCGTTGGTTGGTTGATAGTTAAATAAGGTTGATGGTTGTGTTGGTAGTGCTTGTTCACTATTTGACTGAGGTGTATTGAGAGTAGGCGATGATAAGTGTAAAAGCATATGGTGCTTACCCTTACATGTTCTGCAGTGGCTGGCTCTGCAATTAGCTAGTATGTGGTTGGCTCCTAGACAATTAATACAAAGTACGTTGCGTATGCGTGTACCCGCATTTAGAGCCAAAAACTTCGAACACCGGTTAAGATAATGTGTTTCTTTACAATAAGGACAATGATTATGCGGTACCTTTGATTTCGGGGTTGTCCTGTGCGTGGTACCTTGGGCTGGAGTGGAGGTGATCACAGCCTTCCTGGATGCGTTTTCCTTGACGTCAGTCTGCTCGCTTGACTTCTCAGAATCTAGGGATTCCAGCAGGTCGGCGCGTGATCGCAGAAATTGCTTAAAATCCTGTAACGTAGGCAATTCACGAGAGTTAGATCTTTCCTCCCATTTTCGCTGTATAGATTTATCAAGCTTGGAGCTAATTAAAAATATAAGTAGGACATCCCAATTTTCAGTGTTTAATTGCAGATTGTTTAAGGTTTTCAAGTGTCTAGAAATGCTATCAACCAAGATTCTCAAGGCTGATGCCGTTGCTGGGACGTTATCAATATTAAGAAGGGCTCTCAAGTGATTAGTAACTAATATTTTAAAATTATTGTAGCGTTCACAAAGTAGGGACCAAGCAATTGGGTAACTATCCTCACTATACTCCAATGAAGCAATAACGTTAAGTGCACCGTCCGTTAAACAGCTTCGCAAATATTTTAATTTATGAATTGGTTTCAAACTAGATTGGTTAATAAGGGCATCAAATGTGTCCCTGAACTCCAGCTAGCTAGTTACATCACCATTAAAGCTTGGCAGGGTTATATCTGGGAACTTAACTGACTCACAGTTTGGTGTATCAGAGGTAGGTTCTGGCTGAGGTTTTAGCTGTGAATTTTCAGACATTTTAGCATTAATATCATTTAAATATTTTTTGCCTAAGGACACATGTGTATAGTAATTGTTTTCAAATCTCTCTCTTTCCTCCAATTGAGCATCATAATCAGTACATAAGGTTTCAATACCATCCTGTATTTTTTCGAATTCGCAAAAGTTTTCACTCATTTTATGTATACGTAATTCTAAATCAAGGTACTGTTCTGCAGTAATTGGAGAAGACAGAGATTTTACATATTTCACAAATTTACTCTATTTTGCTGTCTGCCTTTAACAACACCGCGTAATTTAATTAAAGGTTTTACATCGGTACTATCGGTTGATTCTGTCATTTCAAAATTTAATATTGTACTTATTCAGGTGAAAAATTGTAAGTAATTGGATGAAAATGTTGAGATTAATTGCCAGCTCACTTACAGTTAGATAGGTAGGTCCTCGTTTGACTCAGTTTGGTTTCCTTGTCTCAGAATATCTTCAAATCCCCTCGCAGGTTAGGTTAGTCGACGAAGGTGACGTCGTAATTACTGAGTGAAAGCTGCTATTCCTCCAGTAATTCCTGTGTGATTGCGTCCCTATCACATATCCCGATGAACTGTAGCTTATAGGTTTGCAGAATACGCCTGTGAATCTGCAACAGAGAAAACGTGCCACGCCACGCGGCCACGAGGTCCGTTCGACCTTTCTTTGACCCGGGCTGAAATCACCGCAATCTCTTCACTCCGATCGTTTCGGTTGGTGCTTAAATTTGTTTCGGAAGATACTCAGAAGTCGCTCGGGACTGCAGATCCTTCGATTTTTCGGGGTCACCAATGTTACTTTGACCACCAGGATGCGGGATGAGACGAAACACATTGGTTGTAGTATGTAGGTATAATTTGGTAGAACAAGGAAGAAATAATTCACTGCAATTCCTTAAATAGATATATGCAGCGCCATCTAGTTAACCGCGTTAGAATAATTTGGGTCTGCCAATCCAAACTACTACTAAATCGGCCAATAATAGATTGTGTCAAATGATTCGAATGATTAAGGATAGATGTCGCTATGTTTATTGCAAGAATTGTGTATCGATAATAATAGATGGCGATGCTGTGTTAACTGTGCTGTGTGTGTTATAGAGTCCGAGCCGATGCCCGCCGCGAGTGGACGGACGAACCACAGCCCCATTATCGCCCCCTATCTCCTGCCTTAACCCTGAGTATCTCTGTCCTGCCAAAGAAGGCTTGAGTACCGGGGCCTGGACAAGCCCAAGCACCCTGGACACTCCGCTGGAGGTGGAATGGTAGACACTCACGGGAACAGGAAGAGGGGCAGTTGCGATTGGGGCACATCCAGCACCTTGCAGGCTGCGCGACAACGTGCGGCCACCCCAGAACACCGGGAGTCCTGCGGGGCTCCTGAGTTGAAGCCGGGGAAAAGGGCTATCGCCCGTCACCCCAACCGCCCAGAAAGGGCGAAGAAATCAACGACGACGTGTGTTATAAGTATTTTGTGATTGATTATGTATGCTGTGTATTACGAAGTGAGCTAAACAGTATTATTGTAGTATATTTATTTCTCGAAAAACTTATTAATTTTGTAGTGCTAATATAAATGCCGAATGTGATGATTGTTTTAATAAGTACAATTTGTAATGTTTTTGGGGTGGTGAGCTCAACAGTAAAATTTTAGCATAATCTTTATTACTCATTACTTGGAAAACGTAGTATACTGTAGTAGTATTGATATAAATGCCCCATTGTGAATATGTGTAAAGCGGATGCACCAGGAGGTGCACTAGGTAGGATGGCCGAATGTGATGGTTTTTTGTATTTAGATTTAATCAGATAGACCTGTAGTAACATTAACTCAATGTAATAACAGTTAACGTTAATAATATTTGTATAAAAATGAGTATTGTTGCTTTACCGTTATCGTTGTTTATAAAGTGGCAACACAGGCTGCCCCTTCTCCTCCTACTTTCTCACTTGCGAGGCGCACTCGGAAAGCAAGGCAGTCTAGTGCTAACCGCCGAAGCGAAAGGTTGTGGAAAGAAACCTATGTTGAAGTGCTGTTATAATTATTATGATTAGAAATAATGATTTGTATAAAGGATAAGTGTGGTGATCGAATAAAGAACTTTATAAAATTGTGATGGTGTTTGACTCGTGATAATTATAACATCTAAAATAATTAACACACGGGATTTAATGCAACCACACTTATTTATAAGGTAAACATCGTATTTACCTTCCCGACGTTTCGACTCGGTTACACGAGTCATTGTCCCGGGGTGACTGAAGCAGCTCGGCGTCGTTTGCTGGTGCGCGATAAAATATGTTGATCTACCCGCAAACTTTCAATATTTGTTGCACTGGTACAGTCAGCTCTGCAAAACACACTAACAGTATCTGGGTTTCTTGTGGACGGCACAACACGCGATTTACACTTTGTTATCACTGGATTCCAAGTTGTTGATAAGTGAAAACCATCATCTCGATTGAAATTAGTATGTTTTTTAATTTCAATTGCTTCGCGAACCAACCGAGTATGGTAATACCGATCAGTGGAGAGGATTTTTGGGTCATGTAGCTCCATCCAGTGATTTGGGCCTGAATTGAGCAGATGTTCTGCTATCGCTGATTTATTCGTCCGTAGATTTTTAACAGCTGCGATATGTTCTTTGACCCTTTCCGCGATTGACCGCTTTGTTTGTCCAATGTAGGAACTACCATAACTGCAATCTATTTTATATACACGCGGCGTTTGCAGAGGTATCACGTCCTTTGGTGGGCGTATGTAATTCGTTACTTTGGACAACGGACTATATCGTCCCCATCGTGTCAAAATTAAATAACTGACACTTTTGCCGAAATTCACTTTTTGTTATTTTTAAATAATATAAAGTGTAAGCTACATTTCGGTCTATTTTTCGTTGCAATATGTATGATATTCGCGAAGATATCATAATTTTAGTAACACTATATATTAGTAACACTATATTATTGCTCTCTATGTTCCCACTAAAACAGTTAAAAATAGCACTCGATATCCTTGCTGGTACTCTGCATCGCTAGTTAAGATCATATCCGAGAAACTTAAATATCACAAGAGATGGAAGACTTTCGGTAAAGTAAGTGACTATGATGCTTTTTGTCTTTTGCGAGAAAGGCAGAAGCGCATTCAGGTACAGTGTTACGACGCTTATATCCGATACTCTGAGGAAAAAATTAGGTACAATAGTAAATTCTTCTGGAATTTCGTTAAATCCAAGAAGTCCACTAATAATATTCCCGATACTATGTTTTCTGGGGAAACATCCTCATCTGAGGGCGTTAAAATTTGCTCGTTATTTAACGATTATTTTCGGTCTGCTTTTGTTTCTGGAACCGATAGACCTACATTACCCAATGCTTGTGTTGGTCAAAACTCCGTGTCAATCGGGACCGTGGAGCTATCTTTCGGAGTTGTTGAAAAGTATCTAAAGAATTTAAATCCAAATAAGGGTAGTGGGCCTGATAACATTCCGCCATTTTTCTTAAAGATGTGCCATAAAAATCTGGCGATCCCAATTTGCATGTTGTTTTCACTATCTTTAAGGTCAGGTGTTATGCCGGGTGTTTGGAAGCAATCTTTTGTTGTACCGGTATTTAAATCCGGTAATAAGCATAACGTCCAGGACTATAGACCAATCTCAAAACTATGCACGATTGCCAAAATGTTTGAAAAAATAATTTATGACTATATTTACCCTATTTTACGACCAATAATCGCAGGGCAGCAGCACGGTTTCATTGGTAGAAAATCTACTGAATCTTATCTTTGTGAATTTGTCCATCGCGTTACCGGTGCTATGGATCGGGGATACCAGGTTGACGCGGTGTATACCGACTATTCAAAGGCTTTTGATAAAATTTCTCATGCACTTTTGATAAATAAGCTCTCCATGGTTGGTATACATGGCGATCTTCTTCGATGGATCATTTCTTACCTGCGAGATCGTAGTCAGGCTGTCACAGTTAAGGGTTATGTCTCTTCTTTCGTTCCCGTTACTTCTGGTGTACCCTAGGGGTCCCATCTCGGACCATTGTTATTTAATATCTTTATCAATGACATCGTCAACATTTTCAGAAACAGTAATGTCCTCATATACGCAGATGATATGAAAGTTTTTAGAATCATTAGGGATGGATCGGATTGTTTACTACTTCAAGAGGATATCGACGCTTTGACCCAATACTGTTCCGATAATTTTCTGTATTTAAATATCAAAAAGTGTAATACAATAACTTTTACCCGTAAACGTGAACCAATTGTTTTTAATTATAGTATCGGTAACAATATCATTAACCGGGTTTATGAAATCAGGGACCTGGGTATTCTCCTTGACCATGAAATGTCATTCAATGCACATATTAGTTCAATAACTTCTAGAGCATATCGTATGTTGGGATTTGTTTTGAGGACAGGAAAGGACTTCCAGTGTTGCTCGACCTTTATACTTTTATTTAACTGCCTTGTTCGATCCATTCTAGAATATGCGTCCGTTGTTTGGAGCCCTCATTATAAAAAGTATGTTGAACTTATTGAACGGATTCGTCTTAAATTTGTAAAACACCTACAGATTAGATGTTGCAATCCCGACTCTTGTAAGCACATGAAATCCGTACCTTCTCTGCATAGTCGACGCATTGAAAGAGATCAATTATTTTTATATAAATTACTGCACAACCTTATCGACTCTCCCTTTCTTTTGAGCGAAATTAGTTTACGATGTTCCCGACTTAGTGCACGTCATAAAAGTATTTTTTATGTGCCTACATATAGGACTCAATATGTTCGCAACACTTTCCTGCCACGTACTTGCCGTAGTCATAATGACAGGTTTCAAGGAGTTGATATATTTGCCTCAACCTTATCTCAATTTAAAAAACAAATCCACGACCTGTCATGTGACTGTCAATAGTTTTCGTGGTAATCACTCTTTTTTCTTTTTAATTCTTTTTGAAATGTTAATCTTTTTAGTAGGTTTTGGTTTGCTCTAAATGAAATGTAGTATTAGTCTGAGGAAACTTAATTGGTTTTTGTGTTATCTATAAGTTTTTATTCATATCTTTATCATTATAACTGTATGTTTCCCAAATAATAATATAAAAAAAAAAAAAAAAAACTATTGACCACATATTACAACAAGGTTTGTTAAAAAAGTTTCGTGGAAAAACTGAATAAATGACAAAAAAAATCAATAACTACAATTAAGGGTTTTGACATACCTACAAACAAAATCAATAAGTGACTTTGTTGAATTCTGCCACAACTGACTCGGAAACATTGTTACAAAAATTGGTTGTGGCAAAATTGAATAAGTGCTCTTGTTTAATTTTTTATTAAAACATTGTATTATATATTTTTATCATAATCAGCCAAAGGACCAGTCCACTGCTGAACTTAGGCCTCCCCCACGATTTCCCAAAACGACTGCAATCTTTACAAAGTCGTCTAAGGGTCTCCAATGTAGAACTCTTCTGCCCCAACGATCATCAGGCCTAATCCGGCTTGTTCGCGAGGCTGGAACTTATTAAACCTACGTGCGAGACGATTTGCGATAACTCTTGAATCAGCTTGTTGACATGGCTCAGGACTAAAGTGGGCCTATAGTTCCTCAATAAGATATTGTTTATTTATTTATTTATACTGTATTGCACAACCAGAGTTTGTACAAAAGGTGGATTTAACGCCATATGGCGTTCTCTACCAGTCATACCTTTTGTCTCCTTTTTTTAAAAAACAACACCACCAAACTCCTGTTCCATGACTCAGGCAGCCCTCAAGCAGCACGGAATTAAAGAGTCTCTGAAGAACTTTGAGTACCGGTGTTCCCCCCCTTTTGAAGGCTCTGCTGTGATTCCGTCCTCAGCAGGTGCCTTGTTGTTTTTAAGCTGTTTCAGGGCCATCCTTATCTCGTAGAGGCTGATGTCCGGGATGTCTTCGGTGTAGTGTCGGGTCAGGATAGCTTTTGGGTGTCCGGCCTTAGCTATTAACGGGTTCGGCAACTGAGGTGTACAACTGCCCATAGAACTTCTCGATCTCCCTCAAAACATCTGCTTTTGTCGATGCTACACTGCCGCCCTCCGTCTTAAGCTTTGTCAACAGGCTTTGCCCAATAGACATGTCTCTTGCTTGGGAGCCTTGTTTTCACTCTATCGGTTCTTTAACACTGTTCGTGTTAAAGGAAGAAATGTCGTGTCGTAGGGACTTCCATATTCGTCTTTTAACCTACTGTAGTTTTCAGTATTAACGGAGGTCTTCAATGCTATAGATCGACGTTCTGCTATAAGGTCGAGAGTGTGGATCGAGAGTCTTAGAGAACGATTTTTACGGCCAGGACTAAAAATCTTAGACCGTGGGGTCCGTTTGAATAGTTTCCATAAACTCGTTGTTTATTTCGTCCACTGAAACGCAATTCTTTAGGCACTCAAAGCGGTTTGACAACTCGAGTTGAAAGCTCTCGGGATTTTGGATATGGGGACGAGTAGGTCGGAGCGTGGACCTCATCAAACGAGACCTTTCCAATTTGACATTTAAAATTCCATGTGCCTCAAACCATCCGGTAAACACTACCTACCGGTCTTTATTCAGTTGATCACGGCACAGATAATATAATACTACTAGTACAGATACCTCATCTCATACAAGAAAACGGTTCCGCCGTAACTGGCCAATATTTGCGGGCACCCGTTGGAATACTACAACACGGATTAGATGGCGCTACGTAGACTGTTGCATTTCACGAAATAAAGCATGTCGATTGCTCGCAATTAGTTCATGTGTTCAGCACGTCAATAAATGGCGCTACGTAGACTGGATTCACGGATAAGTATGTCGATTGGTCGCAACTAGTCTACGTGTTTAGTAAGTCAATAGATGGCGCTAAACTCATTGCTGTAGTGGCTGACAGTGGCTGTATCACTAAAATAGGGTTAAAATAATGTAACTAAAATACAAAGGTAAATTTCGCTACGATTGTTAATGACACGATGGCGCAGCGGATTAGTAAGGCGGCCTCGGATTTATAACTCGCGGGTTCGAATCCCAGTACAATATGTTCTTCTTTTTTAATGTGTTTTTGTTTCTATCAGTGTTTTGAACTTTTTTCTCTTTTCTTTTCAACAAAATCCAGAAATTATAAAATAATATGTGACAAGATGTCCTAAAACTACTATAATAAATAATTTAAAATGTTCTAAATTTTATGACAGTAATTTGTTGTGTAATTTGTAAATGAAAAAATTAAAACGTCGCGTTTCGTCATCCATCATTAAAAGTAGAGTAGGTTTCCTAAATAAATGCAATTTGTAAGTACTTCAGAAATCAAGTTTCTCCTTATCTTTTGTTCACTAGCACAAGGACCGTCCAATACGGCTCTCTCAGTAGTTCTGTTTCAGTCCCCATTATGAGAGTAAAGAGTACGGATAGATTGGTTAGTTTAGTAGGTATTGCAAGAGCGAGACAGAGCGAGGCTGTTGCACGGCTCGGCCGGCTCGCGTGACCTCTCGAGGAGGAATTATTATTTCGACAGTGCAAGCAGAAATGTTATTAATCATCTATGTAATTTATGTATTGTTTTATGTATTGATATTTGAGTTGATTTTCACATTCATGCAATTTTGACTCGTGTTTCATGTTCATGTTTGTTATTAAGCCGGTGTTACCTATGAAGCAAATCAGTTATCTTTGGAATAATTTCTAATAAAAAAATAATATATTTATTTCTTAATTCTAGTAGACAGCTTAAATCTTATTATTCCGCCCGGCAGCTACAGATGAGCAAGAGCCGGCGGCTAAACCGGTGTGTGGCCGTTGTGGATATGGCGCACCAAATTGTACTTATCATTCCATCCATTGTTTTCATTAAGTTAATGGTGTTGTCAATTATATATAATATAAACGCTCGCAGCTTTGCAAAATGCCAAAGGAAAATAACAACTCGTTCAATTTTCGACGTTAGTTATAGTTTTAGGGTAACCATGATTTAACAACGTTTACGTCAAAACCAGACTCAGATCAGAAATAAAGTCTGATTTGCGCATAGGACGAATTAGAACCAATGAAGATATTAAATAAGATTAAATTATCCGTTTTGGTTTTCGTAAAGTTCACATTTAAATATTCTCGTGACAAAAATAACATTCAAAACGAATAAAAAGTACTTCTTCCAAAAATAATACTAAGTACTCTTTGTCAGTTAGCAGAACATTGTTTAGCCGATTTCACTTCCCAATTGCAGTAACACATTTTATGTTACCAACTTATCATTTGCGAACTTAGTGTCATTTCCTAACCTTACACATAGTCACAAATTTATCGTTTTTTGGTTCTAATGAAAACTAAGATATTTCTAAAAATTATCATAATGTCTTTCCTAAAGAAACAACATATTTCTGAATGAAAGTATTACAATATTTTTACCGTCATTTATTAATTTATACTTTATTGCACAACCACAGTTTGTACAAAAGGTGGACTTAACGCCATATGGCATTCTCTACCAGTCATACCTTTGGGTTAAGCAGAAATGATTGTGGACGGTGCGTCTAAGAAATGAAATAAATTAATATAATTTCAAGTGTGTTCTAAAACATGGCAATAAGACAGGTATTTGGTTGCAGTAATTCTATAACATAACCGCTATCGGTTAGTCTATCTAATAAAAATAACCGTTAGGATTTTTTTCAGGTTTTTGGTTGAAGTAATTCGATATTATAACAGATCGACGATAACTTATAAAAATAACATTTTCCATGACATTTTAAATTGTGTTTTAAGTCAGTGCAGTAAGACAGGTTTTTGGTTGCAGTAATTCGTTAACATATCAGATCGACGATAAGTAATAAAAATAACACATTTCTGTTTGCAGTACCAGTAAATTAGCATAACAGTCCAGCAAGACTAATATTATTATAACGTCAAAATTAACATGTTATTTATTAGTAACAAAAGTGTTATATTATGTTGGCGAATTCAAGAAGTTATTCCCACTCCTACTCATTAAATCATTTATTGTTTCTCAAATATTTTGTTGATTTTTGCAACAATAGTTTAACGTTTGAGATATAGACGCTTCCAAAGTAGTTTTTGAGATATTGCACAGTTTTATCAACCGCAATTATATAATAATAGAATTTAGTTAAGGGTGTCATGGTGTACGGCATCTATCTAAAAATCATCGATTGGATAAAACATTTTATAATGGCAGATTTCAAGTATGTATAGTTAAATAGGTACTACGATGGAATAAAAAAATATTACTATTTATTTCATGCATAGTAAATATTCTATTTTTACAAGTATATTGAAAAGAGGTGATGGGCTTGTGTTGATCATGGTAGAAGAGTAATTAATAGAACTGTATACACGACAAACATTTCTTAAAAACTATTAACTTTAATTAGTGGCGGGCAGGTAAATGAATGTATTATAGAAGACTGACTAAAAAAAGTTGACAGCTTTTAAATTTCACCGCTAAAGGCGTGGATAATCTTCGTATCGCCAATAATCTATCTACGCATTATCTGCTAAACGAGAAAAACTATTATTGGGTACCCTTTATCAAAAACCTTAGTCTTATTAGTCTTCAATAAAATACAGCAAAGCTAGGTCACCCAGGTACCTACTAAGCAGATAAACATGTTTATATTTTTTTAAACTAACTGAACGAAAAATAATCTCATTTTGGCATTATATTACTGCCGATAACCGCAACTATTTCATTTCAAATACCTATGGGTTGGCTGGAAGAGATCACTTTTAGGGATTAGGGGTAGATCACTTTTGTTCACATTGTGACTTCTTGTATTTTTTGTACATCTTTTAAGTGCAATAAAGTAAGAATATAATATAATAATCACCACTCAACATCATCATCGTCATTATCAGCCAAAAGACGTCAACTGCTGAACATAGGCCTCCCCACATATTATGATAATCAGCGTAACAATAAGACACGTGTGCCAAAAACCAGAACTTATTTCTTCAACATGCCGCGGCATAATAATATAAGCGGCAATAGAAATGTCAATCAAAAGTGGCGTAATTTTATGAAATGCCGCAACATTTATGTAGGTACAATTGAAACGCAGTATGCATAATGCCGATTTTTTTTTCATTTTGTTCTTTTACGTGCCACGGCTGAGCAAAACAAAATGACGTCAAGTAGCGAATTCGTGTCTGGAAAAAGTGATTAAAGGCAGTGCAAATACAATATGCGTGACCGCGTGATAATAGTCACTTGAAAGACGTTTGCTACAGTGAATTACAAAAAATTGAGATTCTCAAACGAAAAATATAGAAAATCCCTGTAGAAACATTTTTTTTAGGTTATGCACCTGTTTCAATGCTCATCGAATCTGGTATCCGGATGACGCTTGGAAGTGTGACAGAGTAATTGCTATTATAAATCTGAAAACATTCATATTTAACATTGAGTGATTTAAATGTTTTATTTTGATTATATTATGATACGAAAATAGAAAGAAGAGGTGCTCGATCGTAGCGCAGTGGTGGCAGTATTAATACCGATGCCAAGCAACTTACGGCGCGGTCAGTGTTTGGATAAAACGTCAGTTTTTCTTTGCTTGACGAATATTGTAAACAATCTTGAAATTTCTTATTAACGAAATGATTCTTTTTAACACAACAATCACAACCTGCATTAGATAATTTATCGTTGAACACTTGAGATATTTTTAAATCAAATAGTTAATGAATGTTACTTTTTTTTACCGATTTCGTTAACTGATATTCTTTAAAAGAAAAAAAATGTGTACAATATTTGACAAGCAATAAAAAACGGATTATACATATCTTTATGAAATCGTTAGCACTAAGGGACATCTTAGTGTAGAAGCACATGTTTAACAAGTTAGTCTTTGTTGCTAGTATTGTTATCATGCTTAATTTCTTAAATAAAATCCAATTTGTCCTACCAAACTGTTAGTCATGGTCACCCTAAATCTTCATCATTGACAACAAAACCAACGTCGTGGCGATGACGATTAAACAGTTATTATTATCAATCAATATTATCAATTATCATTGTGCAATAACCTTTGACATTTTGAAAACTGAAAACGTTTAAAAACAGTCAACGCCAATTACTTATGAAATCTGTGGAATTACAGACAACAAAGTTTCGGAGAAAACCGTTAAGTGCTAGAATTGCCTTTTTGTTGGTTATTTATGTTCATGTGATGATGTTCAGAAATCTTAGAATGTTATAAAACTATTCAAATATTTTACCTATACCCTATTGTTTTATGAAACCTACCAATGTTTAAACGCTCACGGATGCGGTTATCAACATTATTTTGTTTACTCCACCGCCCAGTGACCTATCAAAATAAATTGCATAACCTAATTCGTACTTGCTTAGCTTTTAAAGTTGCATTATATTTATAATCAATTGACAAACAAAAACGTTCTATGAAAATGCGCCATCTATTACCACCTTATAAATATGCCGCAAAGTTCTATCATATACCGACAGAGGGCTCTATGTCGTTTAAGCATGCTTAGAATTGTGCTTTTATGATATTTATCACATTTTTACTTTTTAAGAAAAAATGGGTAGTATTAAGTTTTATCTGTTTTAAACGGCTAAAAATATTTATTTACATATTTTTTGGATATTATCTTCATGTATTTTAGGTTTTTAATCCAAATTAATAAATCGTTTCTCCGATGGCCAGACGGGTAGCGCCATCTATCGAGAAAATTTACAAGCTATGAAACCTATGTTCCGAATGAGACCCCGTGATCACGGTGACATCATTAAATAACCGTTTCTTGGCAGTCATGATGAAGTCTATCTCATTTCTCGTCGGGCCATCCGGATTCAACCAGGTCCATTTCCTTTGAGGTGGCCTCTGGAAGAAATGTCCCCTGGCATGTATTAAAAGGATCGATAAGATCCGGAATACCACAATACGCTCCAGAACTGGAATAGCAGATGTAGGCGAAAAGACAGCAAAGCTTTAATGGGAGTAGGCGGGGCATGTGTGTAGAATGCACCCGAATAGATGGGCCCAAATCGTCACGCGATGGATACCACCAGACGGCTACCGACGAATGGGTAGACCTAGAAAGAGGTGGAGTGACGATTTGTCCAGTTTTGCGAGAAATTGGGTGTCGTTGGCCGTTGACAGAGACAAATGGAAAGAATTGGGGCAGACCTTTGCCCAACAGTGGGATGATGTAGGTAATATAAAAAAAGTATTACTTGGTTGTGTGCCAAAACTTTCAAAAGTGACATACAAAAACTTGATAATTGCAATTTTGTTATAAAATACGTTTGTGGCAAAACTAAATAATTACTTTTTTATTTTTATATTTAAAATAATAGAAAGTAGCATTATGATAGACTATTTAAATTATGAAGTTAAAGCAGCTTCATAATATATCAAAAGCTCTACGGTAAATTTCCTTCGGCTTGGAATGTTATCGCCATTTTTGTTTAAAAAAACCGGTTAAGTGCGTGTCGGACCCGCGCACTGAGGGTTCCGTGCCACCCTTAACTGAATTCAGGGTCCACTTACTGTCACTAAACGAAAACATCACAATATATTTCGACAGCAAAAATAACTTTGTTTTTCATAGTGTTTGTATGAAAAACAAAGTTATATTTGCGGTTGATAAAAATGTGCAATATCTCAAAAACTACTGGTTCGATCTCCTTCAAACTAATTTTCGTTGCAAGTTTTTTTTGAGATCTACATCATATATTTTTTTCAAAATTTTCACTATCTTAGTTCAAAAGTTAGATGGGGGGGGACGCCCATTTTACCACTTTGGAAGCGTCTATATCTCAAACCTTACACTTTTAGAAAAAATGGTTTTAGAAACCTCAACATCATTTTAAAAGACCTATCCATAGACACCACACATGCATAGGTTTGAGTAAAAAAAAATTTTTAGGTTTTAGTATGTATGGGAGCCCCCCCCTTAAATATAATTTTTTCTTACTTTTTATATCTGAATCGGAAAGCGGTGAACAAGATACACCTACCTACCAAGTTTCAGGTATGTGATGCTAATAGTTTCAGAATAAAGTGGCTGTGACATACGGACGGACAGACAGACAGACAGACAGACAGACAGACAGACAGACAGACTTGACGAAACTATAAGGGTTCCGTTTTTTGCCATTCAGCAACGGAACCCTAAAAATCACAAAAACTCAAATATCTCGGAACTTTGGTTTTGTTGATTATTTAATTTTGCCACGACGGGGACGATATACAGTCTTAATGGAGTATTTATGGAGTACTGTTCCAATTTTATCCGTTATCCCTTTCACGTATGGGAGAAAAGCAGGTTCTCGGCTCACCATCGGTTGTTTATCTCTCTTTGGCTTCTTCTCCATTTGTTTTCTAGTCAAACTGTAACCATTCCTTTCTAACACCGACGTTACATGGTTAAGTTCACCTTCCAGGTGTACTGCGTCACATAAACTGTGTGCTCTGTTAACCAGTGATGATACCACTGATTGAAGATGGCGAGGATGGTGATGAGAAGAAGCATTCAAATATCTGTCCGTGTGAGTTGGCTTTCAGTAAACAGAGTGGGATAAAGTTCCATCCGAAACCCAACCGAAACCGAAAGCCAACTCACACGGACAGATATTTGAATGCTTCTTCTCATCACCATCCTCGCCATCTTCAATCAGTGGTATCATCACTGGTTAACAGAGCACACAGTTTATGTGACGCAGTACACCTGGAAGGTGAACTTAACCATGTAACGTCGGTGTTAGAAAGGAATGGTTACAGTTTGACTAGAAAACAAATGGAGAAGAAGCCAAAGAGAGATAAACAACCGATGGTGAGCCGAGAACCTGCTTTTCTCCCATACGTGAAAGGGATAACGGATAAAATTGGAACAGTACTCCATAAATACTCCATTAAGACTGTATATAGTCCGTTGTCCAAAGTAACGAATTACATACGCTCACCAAAGGACGTGATACCTCTGCAAACGCCGGGTGTATATAAAATAGATTGCAGTTGTGGTAGTTCCTACATTGGACAAACAAAGCGGTCAATCGCGGAAAGGGTCAAAGAACATATCGCAGCTGTTAAAAATCTACGGACGAATAAATCAGCGATAGCAGAACATCTGCTCAATTCAGGCCCAAATCACTGGATGGAGCTACATGACCCAAAAATCCTCTCCACTGATCGGTATTACCATACTCGGTTGGTTCGCGAAGCAATTGAAATTAAAAAACATACTAATTTCAATCGAGATGATGGTTTTCACTTATCAACAACTTGGAATCCAGTGATAACAAAGTGTAAATCGCGTGTTGTGCCGTCCACAAGAAACCCAGATACTGTTAGTGTGTTTTGCAGAGCTGACTGTACCAGTGCAACAAATATTGAAAGTGTGCGGGTAGATCAACATATTTTATCGCGCACCAGCAAACGACGCCGAGCTGCTTCAGTCACCCCGGGACCATGACTCGTGTAACCGAGTCGAAACGTCGGGAAGGTAAATACGATGTTTACCTTATAAATAAGTGTGGTTGCATTAAATCCCGTGTGTTAATTATTTTCGTACAAAATGCAACAGAGTTTTAAATCATATATAGCTAGCCGATACGGGTCGGAAAGTGTAACTATAGTATCCCGGCATCCCGGGTATCGGCTCCTTACGTCACACTGACTAACACGTCCGTCCTCCACCGTGGTTGCGAGTAAAGTATCCCCACCACCACCCTGCCCCGGCCTCGTCGGGGAACCAGTGTGCGCAGGAGACGACAGAATACTTCCTTCTCTTTTACACATACACTACATCCCTCCCTTGTTTTAATTTAAATAAAACTAATTATTTTTTATCTCGATTAAATCATTTATGAAATCATCAATATTTATTATACATACTGATACATATTGATATTGACATGTTGATATTTTTTTTTATCCTTCTTCCATCCTCCCTTCTATTATTTTATTTTTTGCCAGTTTCCTTTACCTCTATTCAGGTGCAAAACGTTTTTACTTAAATTCTGACAATGTGTAGTTTCATCATTCCATACTCCAATGTCCCCGTTCTTAATGTAACTCTGTGAGTTACTGACTAATACCCTGCACATACTTGTAATCCTTATTGTACATTCCAAATCAATATTATTCTTACGTTTCTGGTATACGACTTCACATCATAGCATAATATTCTGAATGCAATACATCAACGAGAGCCGTTTCTTCAATGGTCGGTCTTTGTGGCCTCATTTGGTATCCACATTCCTGCATAACGTATTTATCTCATGAAGATAATCAATTCCGATATTATCGTAAGGGGTACTTGCTAAAGATATACCTATCTTTTTTCATATTATAAACCTTTTGCAAAAATGAATGTTATCATGTGCCTTTAGTCCGGGTCCGGGTTAAGTTCAAGCTGATGAAAAGCATCCCATATGTCTAGTTTACTAAATACTTCAACGTCCTAAATATTCAGTAATATAAATTAAATCAATAAAAATATTTATCTCTTCATATACACTCACTACAGACCCTACCACAGCCTCGGGCATCTGTGGGCTAGTGCTGGAAAGAAACCATGCAAGAAACATAAGTCACTATAATTGTCAATGCCTCTTTTCACTAATTAACCATGTTTTTGGTGGTCACAGTAAGTTCATACACTAAGATATTTGTTAATAATTAACTTCTTTTTAATACCCTACGTCATTAGTGTTTTTGAAACAACCAATTTATAAATCGGTTAGTCTACTACTTATGTTTCTTGTTATGTTTTCTTTTTGAACATTACCTCATTAGAAAACTAACGACCTTTTAAAGTCTGAATTGTGAAATAGCAAGCATAACTTTATTTTACTTTTTTGTGTAAATAAACATACAAATATTACATTTTCATAGATATACTGAAAGGTTACAGTTAACATCCTTTTTTTATACCACTTCTAAGTATAAATATATGAATAAATATAGTTGGTCCATTGTGTAGGCAACGATTCGCTATGACCCAAATCCTTACTAACCATGGCTTCCACAAATCATACCTCCATCATTTTAAAATTACCACCGACGATCGCTGTCCTCGCGACCAGACCAAGTCTCAAAGTGTTCAGCATCTTCTGGAACAATGCCCTCGCTTTTCAGCCAAACGAACCGACCACCTTATCGCGCACCTTATCGCAAATATACACCACCTCAGCCCATTCAATCTTCTTGAAATAATTACCAAAGAGGACACAGTTAAGACGTTTTGTGCTCTGGTTAACCACATTGTGCGAGAGCTTAAAAGCTTTAACCAGACCTAAAGACCAACAATAACCTTCCAACGACACTTATTTATATTGTGTGATGATTTTTGTATTTAGATTAAATCAGTTAGACCTGTAGTAATATTAACTCAATGCAATAACAGTTAACGTTATTAATATTTGTATAAAAATGAGTATTGTTACTTTAACAAATACCGTTATCGTTGTTTATAAAGTGGCAACACAGGTTGCCCCTTCCCCTCCTACTTTCTCACTTGCGAGGCGCACTCGGAAAGCGAGGCAGTCTAGTGCTAACCGCCGAAGCGAAAGGTTGTGGAAAGAAATCTATGTTGAAGTGCTGTTATAATTATTATGGTTAGAAATAATGATTTGTATAAAAGATAAGTGTGGTGATCGAATAAAGAACTTTATAAAATTGTGATGGTGTTTGACTCATGATAAGTCAGAAGTGGAAATCTGCAGCTCACAAAGGGTACGTACTATTTTTGATTCATATGATTAGAGTAATAAAATGTTTCTTATAAAATAGTTTCAATAACGTAACGATTTTGCTTTACATCGAGCAGTGTGTTAGGATTGAATTCTATTTTGTTTAGCACTTACTATCCTGATTAAATCGTGTTAAGTTTCCAACTGACCATTTGGTCAAGGCAACTCCTTGATAGTGTTCAGAGGTTACGAATACACAAGTTTACTTGATATCCAAGTAGGTAATAAAAATTGTCCAGCTAGCACTAGGTTTGTTCTTGATACGCACCTAGTCTGTGCTAACATGACGTAGTTGTGCTGTGTTATCATTAAATCATTTGGGCAAGGCTACTCTTTGCTAATGGCTTATAAAAACACAATGCGCGATTTATGTAATTGGTGCAACTAAAAAGTCAAATTTAATATAAACTACTATGATCGTTTCTCAATCCAAATACGAAATACAAAGCGAAATAGGTACTCAATATTATTATGTTATTTTCTTGTAGCTGTGTTTAGTAGATTTAAAATAAAACATTTTTACCTACAACTGTTGTAGGGCTAATATTCTGTTTTTTATAAATAAACTAGCTTTTGCCCGCTACTTCGTTCGCGTGGACTTCAGGTTCGTCCCGTCTAGTAGCGCAAAAAATGTGTTTTTTTACGACCTCACATTAGAAACCTCAAAAATTGTAGCCTATATGTTATTCTGATGTATAAGCTATATTGTGGTAAAGTTTCATTCAAATCCATTTAGTAGTTTTTACATGAAAGAGTAACAAACATCCATACATCCATACATCCATACATCCATACTTACAAACTTTCGCCTTTATAATAGTAGTAGGATATTTGAATAAAAACTTATTTCAAAAGTTGAATACATACCACTCCATTTTTGATTTGGCAGTCGTAGAAAAAGACTTATAAAAACTATTTTGGTGAGTTATAATCAAAAGTGTGTGAAAGCAGCTTTTAAATAAGAATCCTCGTTGAACAATTATTAATTTATTTTTCACAACACACAGCACTTTGCCTTACAGTGACTTCACTTCACGACGGTTGCAACAAGAATGTTCGATGGCGAGACCTGCCACCTTTTTATACTACCTGTTTTTAACTTTTCTAATAGTCAAATCAGCAACTATGTTTAATAAAATATGGCAGGTGGCGCCACCGGACGTTGTCGTTGACTATTTAATTAATACTTATAATAAACACATTTACCAATACCGGAAGCTATCGTAATAATTACTAAATACATTAATTAATTAATTACATTAGCTAACAGTCGGCCTTTCCTGACATATTCACGTCTCGTGAATTCGTAATGTTCCAATATTTTTTTCAGGAAAATGAACCTTGTGATCTCTAACTATTCACAGCGATTCATAGAAATTCGTTAGCATTAATGAATCTTGTGGCCTCTGGATATCCACAGCGATTCGAACCTTGTGGCCTCTATATCCACAGCGATTCACATAACATTGAAACTTTAAGTATTATCCAATAAATTAGTATAGATAGTAAACCTTGTGGCCTCTACATATCCACAGCGATTTACATAATATTTAAAATTTTAATTAAATGGGCAGAGTGTAAATCTTGTGGCCTCTACATATCCACGGCGATTTACATACAATTTCATTGGTACCTATCATCGAAAAATTAACAATTGTAAATCTTGTGGCCTCTATATATCCACAGAGATTTATTACATTGAATAAACAGTTATGACATCTTTATAATAATTTAATTAAGTAGAATCCATTGCTAATTTTACACCTTAAGATGACAATAATATTGAAACACGTGGTCTACAGTAAATAACTTCTTAAGATTAAAGGATTTAATCATCAATAAGAACCATGTAGGTATTTATTTATTTATACTTTATTGCACAACCAAAAACTGTACAGTCCAGGCAGTCCAGTGGCAGTAGGTATCCTAACTTGGTACAATTACAGCATTCTTTTGTAACACAGCTATTCATGACGTCATGTTCCCTAGCCTAAAAATATCTTTCATGATTGAATAATTATGTAAATACTTGTTTTAATACTTAACGATTCACTATAATGTAAACTAAATTGATCTTGTTTGATACATGCATCTACCTATGTGATTTTTAAATTCATCAATTTTACCTATGTAAATAATCATTAGACATACATAAACCGCTCTTGATTAAACAATTAAACTTTTATGTTCACATAACAAATATTATGATTTAATAAAACTATTGTGTTTCTATTTGGTCATTTTCACTCTCCGAATTTGAGCTCTCATTACTTCTATTAAAAACCAGCCAAGGGTGAATTTTGTCAACAGAAAATATACCATTAAATGATCTATTACCTCTCCGTGATATAGGGGTGTCCTCTATGAGATATCGGTCGTTATCAAGAACTTTACTAATATGATATGGACCTCGCAGTTTTGGGACAAGTTTTCTACTTTTGCCAGTGGACGGGATCTCTCTTTCTACGCGAACTAAATCACCAACCTTAAAAGTTACCTTTTTGCGGTGCTGATCAAAACGGGTTTTCTGCTTTTCTTGGGTTTGCTCTACATGTTTA
This sequence comes from Pyrausta aurata, assembly GCA_963584085.1. Classification (NCBI taxonomy): domain Eukaryota; kingdom Metazoa; phylum Arthropoda; class Insecta; order Lepidoptera; family Crambidae; genus Pyrausta; species Pyrausta aurata. The sequence continues at coordinate 13,275,092 of OY757262.1, read as the reverse complement.
CTTATTTCACTACGAATCGAATTTAAATCACTACGATCACTTTCTAACTCATTGGTAATGTTTAAATGAACTAACGCATCGAGTGTGCCAACTGAGACCAAATAGACCCTCAGACGGAGTTTTATTAGTCCCTTTATTTAAAGTATTATTGAGACCCCATTGAATTTGACTCAAACATTCATCCCATACCTTTTCAGACTTGCCGTAATTTTTGGCAATTAGAGCGGCTAAAACGGTCCGATTGTATCTCTCTATTTGGCCGTTTGCACGAGGTGTTGCCACGGCGTTCATAATATGTTTAACCCCAAGAGAATTTAAATAATCCTTGAACCGTGATGATGTAAAGGATGTTCCCCTATCAGATATTAATCGCTTTGGCACACTGAATGTATGAAAATAATTTTGCATAGCCCTGATTGAATGAACCGTTTTAGTACTCTTAACTGGTACTAATACAATAAATTTCGTAAATGCATCGATAATCAAAAGAATGTACGAATTTTTCTTTTTACTACAAATAAAGGGACCCTAATGATCAATATGGATTGTATCAAAAGGAGTTTCTACTTTGTGGATTGGATGTAACTCCCCTGCCTTTTTACCAGATGGAATTTTTGCATGGGCGCATTCTAAACAAGAATCGACGTATTTTTTAATAAATTTACGCATTTTTGCGAACCAATATTGCCCTTTAATTTTGTCATAGGTTTTATCAAAACCAAAGTGGCCAATGTCATCATGATTGGCCTTGAGTATTTGCCACCTAACTCCTTTTGGTACAACCCAACGATGGCCTTCTGCTGTTTTTTTATATAGGAGACCTTTCTTTAATATGAAATTATTTTTGATCTCGACAACATTTTCCGTATCAGCGTCATTTAAAATATTAGTGATCCTTTGCAACTCGGTATCATTTTGTTGGACTGTCGTTATCCAATTGTTACTATCAACGTTTCTAACCTGCAAACACTCTCTACCTATATCTATTGGATTGCGACTTAACGCATCTACATATATATACGGTCGTTGTGGAAAGCCATGGGGGAGGCCTATGTTCAGCAGTGGACGTCCTTCGGCTGATAATGATGATGATGATGATGCATCTACATGGCTCATCGAAACGCCTGGTTTGTATATAATATTAAAATCGTACTCCTGTATTGCATTCCACCAACGCGCAACCCTCGGTAACATATCTCGTTTCTCTAATGTCGCTCGCAAGGAGTTGCAATCTGTTACTACGGTAAAATGTATGCCTAGCAAATAAACTCTAAAACGTTGTAACGACGTAACTAACGCTAAGGTTTCCAAATCGTAGGACGTAAACCTACTCTCCTCAGGTGTAGTCTGTCGACTATAATAAGCGACGGCGGAAAATGGGGAATCAGAATTAGGTCTTTGAAGTAAAATTCCAGCTACCCCAATTTTAGAGGCATCAGTATGCAATTAAGTCTCGTAAGCTGGGTTAAAGAATGCAAGAATTGGTCGTTTTACTAGTTCTTTTTTTAAGGTCAAAAATGCTGTACGTTCAGGATCGTTCCATTTCCAGACAATATCTTTTTTTAATAGATGTGTAAGAGGCCGTGCAATAACAGAAAATCCCCTAATAAACCTCCTAAAAAAGCTAGCTAGACCCAGGAATTGCCTAACTGTATGAGGGTCACTTGGTTCAGGGAATTTATCTACTGCATCAATTTTTTTTGTACCTGGTCTAACACCGCACTCACTAATTTCAAAACCGAGATAGTCGACAGACTCCTTGAAAAAATTACATTTCGACAGTTTTAGTGTTAAACCTGCCTGACGGAATAATTCTAATGTTTGGCGTAGCGTTTCAAACCCATGTTGAATTGATTTGGAGGGTATAATTACGTCATCCATGTAAGCAAACGCTTCTTTGAACCTTGCATTGCCTAAAATATTATTGACCGAACGTTGAAAAACTGATGGTGCATTGGCTAGGCCAAATGGCATCCTATTAAATTCGAAATGCCCGTCTGGTGTTATGAAGGCCGTTAGATATTTTGAAGTTTCAGCCATAGGAATCTGATAATATCCGCAAGCAAGATCCAAAGAAGTAAAATACCGAGAGCCTGACAAATTATCGATTTGATCATCTATCCTAGGGAGTGGATAGTGGTCCTTAACCGTCTTTTTATTTAACGCCCTATAATCGACACAAAGGCGATAATATCCAGTTTTCTTCTTGACCAACAAAACAGGAGAAGCATACTCTGAGGTGGACTGCCTTACAATACCCGAATCTTCTCATTCTTTTATCATTGACCTGACTTGCTCACGTTCCATTTGAGACAGGCGATAAGGCCTGTATACCACTGGTGTATCGTCATTTAATTTAATTTTCATTTCGGTCCCAACGACACATCCTAGTTCATTAGTGCTAAACGCAAAACAATCCCTAAATTCATTTAAAAGTTCCAGTAATTTAGTCTTATTATTTGAATCAAGCTCATTATTCATATTGACCATAGATTCTGTTATAAGATTACTACAGTCAGTGTTGTTACATTTTTGCTCAATCCTATTTACATTAAACAAAGTCGACTCTTGTATTGGCAAGGCGCGGCCTAACAATAACAGTCTTACTACAAATCATCCGTTCAAATTGGTTTTAAGTCATGTTTAGTTAAAAACTGTTTTAAATTTAAAAAGGGTTTAAAACAGTGTTTAACATTTTGTACCACAAATAGGTTTTTGGGTAGTGTTTAGCTAAACACCAGTTTTAGATACAAACATTCATTCATTCACTCTCAGTTCATTCATTACATTTCCTAGTTTTTGATTTTCAAAGGTCTTTATTTTGAAAGAAATTACAGTAATAGTCTTAGTTCTAGTGTAAATTATTCCTAGATCTAAAACAGCGAATAACTAAGAAGTTTATGAGGCAATATGCCTATTATAACTATTTGCAGAATAACATTAAATAACAGGTTACTTACGTTGTTCATTATACATACGAGTAGCATACCTACGAACACTTTGCACAGTTGTTCGTTTACTACATATTCTAAAAAGCGGGTACCTATTAAGTTATTACTTTGCTTTCTACGATGAGCTATGTTGTGAAACACAAATGACACATTATTAAATCACAAAGTTATGCACTAAAGTAACTTATTGTAGATATAAATTATATATATATATATATATATATTAATAATAACATTTAACACCGATCTTTTTCACTGACCAATTATATTAATTTTTCTAGGTACTATAATTGATTTAGGTAACAGAGTAATTATTTCGCAGTAAATATATCAATATGAACACACTTGTTTTACTATTTAAAGTTATTGTTCGTGCGTGCGTATCGCATAGATAAGCAGTGCAAGCGCCGGGACCGGAATGCGAGTATTGCGAGTTGCGGGCCGTGTCAGTCGTCGTCGTCGGCTAATGTATAGTTATGTGGTAGCTTGGTGACGTATCGATATCGATTAAAGTCATTCGGCCGTGACTTACCAATTGATGAAATTAATTTGTTTTGATGGTTTTGATCAATTCTAAAGTAAAAGGTTTTTGCTAGTTTTAAAACATGGTCATGCAAAGTAGGCAAATTAATATGTTTGTGTAATTCTAATAGGTTAGTTTTAAAAGGAGTGTTATATGCTATTTTAAGAGCCTTATTCTGGATCACTTGTAGTCTTCCGTGATTGCTTTTACATGTATTGCACCATACAGGGCAGCCATACGTGACACATGGTCGAATTAAAGTTTTATAAATGCGTAATTTAGTGTGGCAGCTAAGATTTGCTCGACGATTCAACAAGGGGCTGAAGGCACCAAACGCTTTCATCGCTTTGAGGCGTGTATGAGCTACATGGTCCGTCCATAGCAGCTTGCGGTCCAAGATTAGGCCGAGATATTTTGCAGTGTTACTCCAAGGAATTATGTGTCCATCAATTTTCAAGTTTTTAGTTGGGACCATTCTCATTCGACTGAACATTATCGCTTCAGTTTTAGCTGCATTTAATTTTAGCTTCCACTTAACAAAGTACTCACAGAGACCGTCTATAGCTAGTTGTAGTCTAGCAATAACCAGATCTACGTCAGAAGATGATGTAAAGCATGCGGTATCATCTGCAAAGCACGCTAGGTCAGTTCTTGCTTGTCTAGGTAAGTCGTTTAGGTATATCAAGAACAGGTGAGGTCCCAGTATAGATCCCTGGGGGACTCCAGCGGATATAGAGCGGCTTTTTGATGACTTTGTACCTATATGCACGGCAAATGTGCGATCACTAAGATAGGACTGAACAATTTTAACTAAAGGCAGGGGTACATTGTTTTTGATAAGCTTGAAGAGGAGACCCTCATGCCAAACAGTGTCAAACGCCTTCTCAATGTCTAACAGCACCATACCTGAATGCTGACCAAGATTGAGTTTGTTTGCAACTGTTTCTGTAACTCTTGCGAGTTGCTGTACTGTGGAGTGTGAACTTCGAAATCCGAACTGTTCATTCATCAGTCTATATTGTGTGTGTTTAAGCAACCGGTCGTACAAAATTTTTTCGAAGATTTTTCCGAGACACGGAAGAAGACTAATTGGGCGGTAACTAACAGGTACAGACCCATCCTTGCCTGGCTTTTTAATGGCTATAACTTTTGCAGTTTTCCAAGCAGGTGGAAATCTGGACAGTCTTAACGATGCATTAAAAATTTTGGTAAGTAGGACTATGGCTTTTTGGGAAAGATTTCTAATTAAACAAAGACCGCATCACTGACCTCCTGGAAGGTGGACTCATCATGCCAATCACTGGTTAGTGTCATGTTGCTATGAAATACCGAGGCCAGTGCCTCACATTGGTCATATGTAGTGTGTGCCACTGCTCCGTCAGTACATTTTAATGGTGGGATTACGGAAGAAGATGGTGTTGATTTTACTGATTTTGCAAGGCGCCACAAGTCAGCACCAGGATTGTCCACTCTTTTAAGTTTATTATTCCAGATGTTGTCATTATGACTTTTAATGGCTGCGCGGATATATTTATTTAAGAAATTAATTTGTGTGCGAAGATATTTTCTAGTAGACAATTCCGATTCTTTCTGGTAGTGTCTTTGTAGTCTATTTCTGAAAGTTATTAACCTTTTAATTTTACGAGGGAGTTGATATGACTTATACGAAACCGTCACCAGGGGTACAGAAGCATCTCTTGCTGAGATAATAGTGCTAGTAAGATGACTGACAGCCTCGTCAATATCAGAATCTGTCTCGAAGACTCTGCTAGATAGTTGGATATTGTTATTTAAATATGAGCGATAGTGAGTCCAGTCGGCTTTTGCGTAGTTGTGTCTTTGTATAGGTTTGCGTTCTACATTTGCCTGAAGCTTGAAGAATACCGGAAGATGGTTTGAGGATAGTGCATGCAGGGTCTGGAGGTCATAAACATCATGTACATTATGTGTTAATAATAAGTCAGGCAAAGAAGGTTTAAATTTTTCTCTATAGTGTATTAGAGTAGGTTCATCCGGCGCATAAATGGCAAAGTCATGGTTAAGGAAATGGCTATAAAGCTGATTCCCGTTTCTGTTTTTTGAGCCAGGATACCAATATTCATGTTTGGCGTTAAAGTCGCCCATAAGTAGAACATGATTATTTGATTCCAGAAGGGCATCCACATCCTTTGTGAGAAGTGGTAAATTTGGAGATTGGTAGACAGAGAAAACTGTGTAATAACACCTACCTACGTTTATTTTAACTCCTATTGCCTCGATATATTGAGTCTCGGGTGTGGGTATTGGAAGGTGGTCAATGTCCTCTTTTACGAGTATTGCTACACCTTGTCCTCTACCACTACGATGCTTATCCTCACGATAACAAACATACCCAGGAAAATGCAAATCGATTCGCTGCGTCACCCTAGTTTCACAAATTGCCACCACATCAATGGAAAGATCACTTACCAGGTCCAAGAGCTCGCTCTGCTTTACGCCGACACCGTCGGCGTTCCAATATATTACATTTCCTAGTACGCAGGTTGCATTCAACACACTGCAGAGTAAATGAACAAAAGCTTCTTGAAATGATGGCTGAATAGTATCAAAACCCAAATCTTTAAAAAAAAAGTTGTAATGACAGCAGAATGAGAAGAATCTGATTTGTTTTGACTTTTTTACAGGAGTTTGTAAAGAAAGAGCGCGTTTTCAATTCATTTGTAAAAAGTCGTATTTTGTTGTGTATTGACTGATTTGTTTTCAACATGAATCAAAAAAAGAAAGATCGCTAGGATAATTGGACAAAACAACGAAAAGGTAAATCAAATGGATAACTACCACATAGTCGCCGTATGTGGGGTTTGGAAACGTGATAGCATTGTAATTCTTAAAAGATAAAATATGAAACCAAAAATTGCGCACGGGCGGGACTCGAACCAGCAACTTTCTGGCTAACCGGGCCAACTGCTCTTCCAATTGAGCTACCGTGCTGTCGGTCCGACCGCGCAAAATTCTTGGTCTCATTGATACGTCATTGCGTGACGCTAGCGCCATCTACCCGTCTGTTTATGCAACAGCGGGCCAAGTAGTTATTCTTTACAGAATAAATTCAACTTGGAAATGATAACGCTTCGCTACTCAATGGTTTTACAATTATTTTAACACTTACAGTGTCATATTTTATTCTTAAAATATGAAATATGAAACCAAAAATTGCATCATCTTTTAAGAATAAAATATGACACTGTAAGTGTTAAAATAATTGTAAAACCATTGAGCATTGTAATTGTTTATTTTATTTCAGGATATCCTTATACAGCTTATAGAAAGTTCGAAAGACGTGGTAAAACACAGAAACACGGATACCAACACAAACCGTCATATAGTTGCTGAGTGGAATTTGATTTTACAAAAGTATGTCTAAAATAGTGAACTTGTTTTGTTGGTTTGTTGATTAATAAATTAATTGTGTGATCAATAAATTAATTGTTGTGAAATCAATCATCCATAATATTTTCTATCTAATAGGAAAGCACGAATTTGATTTACCGCGAAACGAAAGTCAAGTTGTCAAATGTCAATCTGTCAATTTTTTGAGGTTAAACACTAGATAAAATAGGGGGTAGGGTGTTTAACTAAAACACTGTTTAAAAGAGTGTTTTAGCGCCAAAAACTGATTTGTGGTAAGGATTTTCTTAAAATCGTGTTAAACAGTGCCTAAAACTTTGTTTAAGTGATTTGTGGTAAGGCTGTAAATCTTTAGTAAGTTGAAACCCTGGTTTCGTAAAACATTTTATAATAATTTGCCCATAACCATTTTCTAATTGAATAACGCCTTGTAAAATCTCATATTGTTTGTGGTCTTGTTGACATATACTAGGTTCAATTAACACACACCCACTATACTTAGGATCAGATTCTATATCAATTTTTGTAAACCCCGTTGTTATAAAATTTGTGGCTGAAGACCGAATTAAAACCTTTTGATTAGCGCTTTCAGAATCAGTTAATTGTAAGATATCCTTATTTTTGTAAACAACTACATGGTCCTGCTCAGTAAAAGTTTGACCTAAAAGCAATGGTACGCGGAGCAAGTGGTCTGGTACAATCAAAGCCTCTACGTTCGCCTGAACAGAATCGATTTCAATTTTAACGTCACATTTACCTAGACAATTCACCACAGAGTCACCAAATCCTTTTAATGTTGGTAAATCAGAAAAAGACAAAGTTTGATTTAATGTTTTGGCAAAAGATTCCGTTAACATTGTGCACTGACTACCAAAATCTATGAAACAATCTACTACTTGATCATTCACCTTGGCTGCTTTAACCTCGTCCTGCCCAGGCGCTTAGTTACTATCATGCTGAATATGCCCATTGCCATTCTTAAAGGACAATATATTTCAAAGCAGTCCTGCCTGGAACAACTTTCGGTGAAAATTGCAACTTTGGTATGAAATATTTTATTTATTATTTTTTTGGGGTACAAAGGTACTGTGCTTGACTGATTCTTGCAGGAATTAGGTTGCTATCTTTTGTTCTTTTAAAAGTACATTGGGCATGATTGCATAAATCTTCTTTACTCTATTTGTCATTTTAAGAGATCATTGGGTACATTTAAATAAACACCTTAAGATATGGATAATCAAACTTTTAATGAATTTAATACTTCCGTCTTATCATAGATCGATGAAAGTACTAAGTTATAATAATTTTGATCAGCCTTCTCCTTAAAATCATCAGAAAGTCTTACCCAGAATGGAATTTTACGATATTTAACATACATTTGTTTTTGGTTAAAATTGTTGTTCCAACCATACATTTTGAGTTGATCTCGACGACAACAGCACACTGACTATTGATTTTCCTCCTGTCCATGAGAGCCTTAACATGTTCATCCACGAGGATACGATCCAGACTAAACAGCAGACATGAGATAGTAGATTGTTATACAAGGGGAGAAAGCGACCCATTTCACTCGAGATGTTTCTGGCGCTCGAACGAAGTGAGAGCGCCAATAATTCGAGAGTGAAATGGTGCTTTCACCCGAGTTAAACATACTATTTTTCATTTCGACTGTGAGGAAAAACATTAAATTTACAATAGTGGTTGTAGATGTCATTGTGAGGTATTAGTAGTTCAGCGAGAAAGGAAAACTCAAGTTTTTGCACAAAAAGACAGTTGATTTAAAGTTCTACAAACATCTAACATGATTAGAAAGAGTAACGGCACGAATACATGAAAACAAAGTAAGGAAAAGCAGACGATTCGAAATAATTAAAATCCTTGTGAAAAATATCGATCGATTTTTCCCCACAGATAATAATTTTAAAATTTTTAAAAAGTAGACAGAGTTTAAACAGAAAAAAATGACACTGACAATGTAAAATAAAAAAAAGTGTCATCTTGATATTATGGCGGGAAGCCGAATATTTTAATCACAGATTAGTAATATGTATATTTTAATTATAGATTGAATCAATTGAATATTTTTTATATCAACGATCATAATAAACTTGTTTTTCAATGTATAGCTAAGCAAAAATGTTTATTATTTTTATAATATGATGTGGCATCAATTATCTTCGCCCCAAGCTTTGACTGCATGCATTGACTCTATACCATGCCAATTAAAACTAAATTACTTTCCACCCTAGGGATGGATAAGCTATTTTCCACCCGGCTATCTACACAGGAAAGTGCTATTTTCCGAACAGGAGAGATGAAAAATATTGTGTTACAGCAATGACAAAACCAAACGCGTCTACAGAAGAAATTTCAGCGGTTGTGAAAATATTGTATTTAGCCCTAAGGATAAAATAGTAGTTAGTGTTGGCGAAAATGACTGTAATCCTACAAGGATAATATCAGAATTATCTGCATTTTTGAAAAAAAATAAGAACTCTACCGTTATTGTAATAAATGTAGTAAAAAATAAATTCTTAAATGAGAAGTTGTTAAATAATAATATTCGTCTTATATGTAATAATTTTAAAAATTGTAATTTCATTGAATTTTACCACGCAAAGCGACACATTGACATTTGTACTAAATTAAATTATATTATAGACTGTCTTGACAACAGTGAAAAATTTTTAAGTTATAACAACAAACACAGTTTTATCCATGAGAGTATAAATAAAGCCAAAGCCAGAAAGACCACCCAGAAAACTATTTTAGATTATTTCAGTTGCGTACATAAACAATCAAAAAAAGAAAATTATAACTCACAAATTAGAACTAGTCAAATGACGTCATATAAGGTATCAAAGAGTGTCAACTTTTTTCGTCCCTAAACACCAAATTCTTACAATTTTTCACCAAAACATAGCTGGACTACTTAATAAAGCTGACTTATTGCAAATATACATAACTGACTTTCCCCAAAAAATAGGGCATGAAATAGATATTATATGTCTAAGTGAAACTTTCCTTAAACCGGGAGAAGACGTATTTGTGCACTTGGATGGCTATACTGTTGCATCATCATCATCATCATCATCATGTCGTCCACACCGTATCCGGCAACGGCGACTTCTGCAATCTAGATTTGGTTTATTGGTGGTGGTACGCTCTGATGTGGCTAGCGAAACCAAACTTCGTCTTAAAAAGTCGGTCACAAGATGAGCAGTAAAGCTGCCCTGTGGAGTTGTAGGTGTAGTTGTATGTGGGTTTTGGCCGTGTCTTCCGTACTTGGCGTTTTGCGTCAAGGTTTTCAAGACGAATTTTTTCGAAGGTCTCAACACTTTTATAGACAGTCCGTCGCCATTCCGGTCTGAGACACGCGCGTTCCTCCCAACTATCAACTGGTATGTTGCATGCTACAAGGTTGCGTTTCAGGCCGTCCTTGTAGCGCAAATATTGGCCGCCCCGCTTTCGCTTGCCACAAGAAAGTTCCGAATAGAACACTGCCTTTGGCAGTCTATCGTCGTTCATGCGCACGACATGGCCACACCACCTCAGTTGATTACGCATGATAAGGGCCTCGATACCTGACACCCCAGTGCGGCGCAGGATTTCTGTGTTTGGAATACGTACGTACATACTGTTGCAAGTAGTTATTCAAGGAAAGAAATTAGGCGAGGAGGTGTATGCATACTGTGTAGAGGTTGTACCGTACCCTTTTAGTGAGGAGGTAACTAATGTAGAAAAAGAAAAGAAAGTTATTTACAATGTGTACTTATTTAATACAAACTAAAGTTAAGTTAAATAATTTAACAGGGAGTAGGTCCATAATTAGCAACCGAAAAGATACACGCTTTCAATTAATCAACACCACTGTCCTGGTACACAGGTGTCCGGTGGCACCGCGATGACTCAGCAGTCGTGGCGTTGGTAGTAGTAGCAAGGAGAGTGATGTGGGAAGAACCAGAATTAGCCAGGCTTCAATGGGGTTGTAGAATTCCAACCGGAAACCGGGACCCTGGAATTCCGGAAATTGGACAATTTTAGCAAAGTCCGATTTCATATGTATGACTGCAACATCAGACCGGAAGCGGTGATAAGCGGATCAAATGGAGTGATTATTGCAAGAAATAGTAATTAATTATGAGGCAGTCATACAACAATATTATCCTTAGACTAGAACTAAGCTAAGCACTAAGCACTAAATCATTCTAGCCATTTTGGTGACAGATTAGAAAATATAATTACATAGTTACATTTTACTACAAGAATTGGCAAAAGGCTGCAGAATTAATAACTTTATATTAATATGAGATGAAGAAAGATAAATAGGGAAAACATGACAAAATCTTTTGGCTTTCGACGGCCGTGAAGGTCATGCAATGTCATGACCGTTAGACCTTTTGAGTGCGTGGATGATTGAAACAACTAATGTACATGTTTTGGATTTTAGAAATCACGCACATACACTACTACTAGTAACACGGATACTTAAGCACTACTCATGCATGCACTAGTCTAAAACACTAAGTTGGTACATACTACTAAGCACTAGGTAAGCACTAAAACTATATAAAATAATCATTTACAACACTCACCCGATATCGGGGCAACACTGAAGTTAGATAAATTGATTGTAGAAGTATGAAAACTATATAAATAGTTGATTTCAGAAATTCGTAGTCCGCCGTGAGTTGGCAGTTTTTAGCGATCTCAGTACGTCCTCGCATTCGGATAGCTCCGCTCGGACTCCGCGACGTGTGTTCCGAAAGCGACGTCACACATTCGGCCGAACCAGTTTCAACGCAGTGTTCACTCATATTCGCGCGCGTAGATAATTTGAAACTAGCAACTGCGCCCGAGTTTGCGTGTTATTAGTCTCGTAATAATAAGATTAAGTTTTATATTTAGGTTGTATATAATAAGAATTAGTTTAAGTTATTTAAAGATGAAGTTTTTTATTTAAAATCAATGTTAGATTTAAGTTTATGTAAGTAATTTTAGCTAAATTCTTATTTATTTAGTTAGATATGTAACGAACCGTTACAAGGTAATTTAAACTTCTCTAATCTCACAATAATAAATAAATATCAGGAGGAAAGCACTTTTGAAGTATGTGGTATCGTTGTGCCAGAAACTCGTTTTTGCGTTATATGCATTTATAGGATACCTAATTCAGATGTTACGGTCTTTTTGAACAAACTTCAAGATATGCTTTATAACGTTACTAACCAATACCATGACTATAAAATCATTATAGCTGGTGATTTCAATATAGATACACTAAAGTGCACACCAGCTTCAGAATTCTATACAGACATTCTCCTTAACAATAACCTTACTCTTCATATACAAAAACCTACGAGACAAAAAACTTGTTTAGATCACATAATAAGCAATGATCAAGAAGCCATTGGTGAAACACATGAATTAGGGTTATCTGACCATAACACGGGTCAAACTTTAACAATAAAATTCGCAAATAAAAAACAAAATCACACCAAAGATTACTGGATACTTAGACGAGACTATGATGCTGACAATATAATGAAATTTAAAGACATAATGGCACAATTGACATTTAATGATATATACAATGAACTGGATTTTGACATAGCTTTTAGCAATTTCCATGACACAATTAAATTATATTATGACTTATGCTTTCCAATAATTAAAACGAAAAGACATATGAAAACTTTTGGCCCTAAATGGATTACCACTGGACTTAAAAAGTCTTGTAAAACAAAGAGGAAATTGAGGTACAATTACTATACGTCTAGACTTAATGAAAAAGAAACAAACAAGACAAAATATCTTCTCTATACTAAAATTTTGAAGAAGGCTATAAGTAAATCCCAAAAAATCATAAATCATAAGTATGTTCTGAACAGCAAAAATAAATGCAAGGCCGCGTGGGATATTATCCAGAACAAAACAGAAGCTAATACTGTGCCAAAATGTATTAAAGAATTAAACATTAAAAATGAAACTATCCGTGACAAAATCGTAATGTCGGAAAGCCTTAATGACCATTTCATCCATACTCCAAATGAACTGAACCAAATTGACAAAACATTAACCAAAAGTAACGTGACAAGTATCTTTTTGCGTCGTAAATAAAGTTGAAATAAAACGGGTTATTATGCAATTGAAAAACACACTGTCAGTTGGCTACGATGATATATCGACTAAAATTCTAAAGACATGTGCTGATGAGTTATCCCCTGTGTTATCACATCTTGTTAATCTATCGTTTATACAAGGATCCTTTCCAACGGCTCTTAAGTTTTCGATAGTAAAACCGTTACATAAAAAGGGTGATAGAAATGATCTAAATAATTATAGACCAATTACGCTGGTACCCATATTGTCCAAAATCCTTGAAAAAAATATGCATTCTAGAATATATTAATATTTAACTAAATTTAATATTCTTAAGGTTGAACAAAATGGGTTTCAAAGGAATAAATCTACAACATTAGCAGCTTACACACTAGTTACTGAAATAACAAATTGTGTTGACAAAGGCCATCTGGTATCTGCAGTATTTTTCGACATGAGTAAGGCTTTTGACGTTGTGTGTCATAATATATTAATTGATAAACTCTATTGTTATGGCATTCGCGGCCCGGCATTGCAATGGATAAAATCGTACCTAAGTGATAGGAAACAATGCGTTGAAATAAATGATATTGATGAAAATCATATGATGACATCATACAGGTCAAATTACAAACTAAACTGTAGTGGTGTCCCACAAGGGAGTGTCCTAGGCCCACTTCTCTTTTTATTATACGTGAATGACCTTCCTGATTTCATTAAATGCAAATCTGTACTTTTTGCGGATGACATTTCAATTATAATAAGTACTGACACTAAATCAACTTATAATGATAAAATTAAGGATTCTGTTTTAAGTGTGACTGAATGGCTTACCAGGAATAGACTAAAAGTAAATATAAGTAAGACAAAAATAATACAATTTAATCTAAAAAAACGAAAAGAAGCTCTTGACATAAAATTAAATGGACAAAAACTAGAAGAGGTACAAAATACAAAGTTTTTAGGAATACATATTGAAGACAGTTGTAATTGGCATAAACATATTAAAGAAGTGTGCAAAAAAATTAACAAATTTATTTACCCACTACGCAGATTGACAAGGACATCATCACAAAAATCTGCTCTACTCGCCTATCATGGCTATGTAGCTTCCGTTTTAAGATACGGTGTCATACTCTGGGGAAGCGGCTCTGCAGTTAACAAGGCATTTATCGCACAAAAAAAATGTGTAAGGGCGATCTGCGGAGTTGGCCCATTATTTTCTTGTAGAGAACTGTTTCCAAAACTTAAAATTTTAACATTGCCAAGCATCTATATATTTGAGTTATGTATGTTTGTCAAAAAAGCACTCACATTTCTTTCCGAAAAATAGCGAAGTTGTAAAATTCAATACAAGACACAGAGATAAATTGGCCACTGTTATGCAAAAGGGTGTCAAGTGACCTAAAATCAGGTATGGAGTTATTGGTACCACTGGATTCGCAAAAATGTCCTCTAACTGGTCGCCCAAAGGTCGAACTTCGGAAAAATTTATATTAAAAGTTATCTCACAAAATAACGTATTGCAAAACAACCCATTGAGTATACTGATATATGCAAAAAGGTTTCATGTGTTCTTAATACCGTTTAGCGATTTATTATTGCTGAATTTATTTTAACAAAAAGGTTTCAAGTCCATGTTTATTAATGGAAATACTAAAATTATTGTGTTTTTTGAATTGTTGATCTGTCAGGTTTAAAAAGCTGTCGTTTTTTTCTTGCACAGATCTTTAAATAATGACTAAATAGACCTCAGTTTAAGATTTTTGACCAATGAATAGGACGACAAGTCACCCTAGTCATAATTCCTTTAAAAATATTATTCAACCTACTAACTCCTAAAAATCTATCCAGTTTGACTTACTTTAAACAAAATCATCTATGTATTCCAAAATCCTTATAATAGAAGAGAATTTCTTTTTGAATTAACTTTTTAAAAAATACAGATTTTTCTAATGATTTTACGAAGGCATCTTATTATTTTTGAATAAAATAATAGTGACCTATGGATGTAAGGGTCTTAAGATTAATATCTGTATTTTTAATAATCAAATCTGGCAAAAAGAAGCAATTTACTGCGGTTTTGGAAGTACATAGTACATACAAATTAAAAACAGAGTACATTTTTGAATATAGGTCTTGATTGATCAAGCTATCACCTGAAGTTGTATTTTATACTGATTTCGCCATGGGCAGACTGTTCATTGATAATCAAGTATTACAAAATGCATAGAAATACGCAGATTAAATTACGAATAGCAAAAATCCAGAAAAAGTGTGTGGATTTACTAGAACGTTAGAATTATTGAAAGTAACGCTTTTTATAAACTTCTACAAAATAAAACAAATGAAATTTTAATGAAGAAATCATAAAAATATAGAGAACTGTGTCGTTGAAACTGTTTGACTATAAAACTAATACTAATAGGATTCTTAAAAGAGTTTTGCAAAAGGGATTTAAAGTACTTTAAAACCTTTTAGCAAATTATTTGCAACGATATCCTATTAAAGCAAAAAGGCTTTAAGTGTTTTAATTGCATGTATCTACTTGTATGATTATAATTCACACAAATGAACATCAAATACATAAAATATACATATCATTATGTAGTTATGCCAATTTCCAGGCATGTAAACTGTGTAAATACGAGATTACAGCAATTTTAAAAGTGACGACCTTGAAAATCTTTAAACGCGTTTATCTCGAAATGACCAATATGTCACTTGACACCCTTTTGCATAACACTGTCCAATTGGTTCTTCCATTACATAAGAAAGCAACCTCTAACAAGGGCTGTTATTCAATGGCTATAAAGGTATTTAACAAACTTTCTACGGACATGAAATCATTGCCGCTTAATAAATTTAAAAATAAACTGTTTATGTGGTTGGTGAATAAGGCTTATTATACTGTCAGGGAGTTTTTTAATGACAAACAATAATTGTATTAATTGACATACTGAATTTCTTTTTTTTATTAATTAGTTATATAAAATTAAATTAAATCTTTTAAAATATTAAGACTAGTAATAAGTATTTAAACATTTGCATGCTATTACATATGGCTGAATAGGTCAAAGCTCTATTTATTATATTATGATATGACCATGTATTGTACCCTATTTATATGCAAATAAACATTTTGAATTTGAATTTGAATTTGAGGACGACCTGCAGATGTTCCTCGTACCGGGCACTTCCCCCCCACTTTCAGTAGAATCAGTAACATCTTCTTCAGATTCCGAGGAATCGCTGTCGCTTACCAACTATCTTTCCCATGCTGGAGTATACTTTGGGTCTCCACAGTCATCGTCTGAAGATATAAGTCACCGATGTCTGAATTCTTGAGTAAATTCTCAATATCAAGTCTATGACAATAAAAAATATTTTTACTTAATGTGCCCGATGGGATTTTAAAAGGACATAATACCATTTTGCATTTATATAAAAATAAAGCTGATAATTAACTACTAAAGTTTAACGTATTTGGAATATTTAACTATTAAACTCAAGAATAAAATATGTTTTGCTCTTTAAAAATCTATGATTACACTGATAAAAATCGATTAATCTTACCTCTTCGCGGATGACGTGGCATCTTGACCATGTGGACTGATGCTGACGAATGGTGTTTTGTCTAGGCAATTCAAAATGGAAGCTCCGTCATTGGCAACCATTCAACCAATCAGGTGCAAGTAGTAAAATTGCACTTTGGAGTCAATCGGACATATTCGGCGCGAAATTAGAATATGTGATTTTTAAATGACACTGGGCAGAAATACGACCAAAATTTTTTTAAGCTTGGGCAGGACGTGTGAAGTACATTTTGTGATTTAAAAAGAACAATGGGCAGGACGAGGTTAAAATATTTTAAATCATTATCATTCTCTTGTGAAATACGCATAATTGTTTTAGTAATATTTGAATCCTTTTTTGCAAAACAATCGTTTGCTACGTGACCAACTTTATGACATACTTCGCATCGTTTTAAAGGTAGTTGACATTTATAGTATGGGTGGCCTTCTTCCCCGCGATTGTAACATTTGTAAGTTGTCTTATTTTCAGATGTATTATTCGAAAACCTATTTGTTTTAGGACGTTTGTTGTCGGAAATACTAGCACTGGGAGGTATCTGAGCTCTTTTATTAATTTTTACATTTCTAAGAAAAACAAGTAATTTATCAGGATCCGTGAACTGTGCTGCCTCAGCACTTGTTCTTATTGACCTATCTTCGATCCCAAAAAGAATACAATCAGTAGCATTTTTGCCTGTAATCGAACATCTATTTAACAAAACCATTTTGTTATAGAAATATTCCTCTAGGGAATCTCCAAACCTTGCTTTGCAAGCCAACATTTCCGTCAACAACTGTCCAAAGTTTTCGTCACTAGGGAACGCTAGTTTTAACTTTTCCTGCCACTCATCCCAAGTAAATAATAAGCTAGGTAAGCCCTGGTACCACCTTTGAGCTAAACCAACTAATTTAGGGAGTGCATAATAAATTGTCTGCCTTTCATTCCATCCATAAATGTTTCGACACTCGTTGACTTTCAAAATCCACGTATCTATGGTTTGATTTTGTTTGGAAGGGTCAAACTCTGGTATAAAATTCATGGATGGAAAGCGGTCACTATTACTATCAGACTTTAACGCTTGGATTAAATCTTTAAAAGTATCTAACATATTACTTGAGCTACTAGGTATATCTGGTGTACTTGCGATTGGTATTCCTCTGCTAGCTGCGGCATGCGGAGTTCCTTGCGACGGGGGACTGCGCCTCGACGACTCTCTGATACGCGGTCTCGAATCAGTCCGTCTACGGTTCCTGCGACTGTGGCTGCGGCGAGTGCGTTTGTACTTTGAAGTACGCTCATCACGTCTCACACGGCTGCTACTCGTGTCGGAGGTTGACGAAGAATCTCTTTCGTAATGCCGCTCATTCCTTGTACGTTTGCGTGACTCTCGCTTTTTACCCATTATGGCTGAAAATATATTATCAAAAAGTAAACGCTCAAAAAAACAACAAAAAAAAAGTACAGTAACTAATAACATTTATTTATGATACATTCTTAGTTTAGATTTAGCATGACGTGGGTATTATGTTAATCAAAAAAAATAAAGAAAACGGATGTTTCCGTTTGTTTTGTTTGTAATTATGATTTGATCAAAACTTTGCACAATTTTTTTTGTGATTCTATTAACTAGCGTATATCACCACTGCACTAAAACAACGGCTTAACGGAAATTTCGAATATGCATAAATCTTACTGAATCATGTTTACTGCAGTATTTTTGCAAAAACAAATGGAACAGTTAACACTTTTATATCACCGAACGAGGATAAAAAAAAAACACACTAACGTACCTTTATAGGGGCGTAAAGTCCTCAATCGAGACTGTACTCGATATTATCCCGCTTTCTGAATTTGTGAAAGCAGCTTTTAAATAAGACTCCTCGTTGAACAATTATTAATTTATTTTTCACAACACACAGCACTTTGCCTTACAGTGACTTCACTTCACGACGGTTGCAACAAGAATGTTCGATGGCGAGACCTGCCACCTTTTTATACTACCTGTTTTTAACTTTTCTAATAGTCAAATCAGCAACTAGGTTTAATAAAATATGGCAGGTGGCGCCACCGGACGTTGTCGTTGACTATTTAATTAATACTTATAATAAACACATTTACCAATACCGGAAGCTATCGTAATAATTACTAAATACATTAATTAATTAATTACATTAGCTAACAAGTGAGTTCTAAATTTGATTCAATTTAAACCAATTCAATTCATCAATTTTATTTAGTTCGATTCATTTGTTTTTAATTCAATTTAATTCGATGCATGACTTAAAATAAAGGCCTTTAAAGATATTACTAGTTCCATCCAATTAATTATTTAAATTAAATTTTAATACAATTCAAGTTCGTTTTAATGTGTGTTCGATTTGATTCAATAATTAACTTGAAATTAAGGCCACTGTGCCGATCCAATTTTACAAGGTAGATATAGCGGCCAGGTGTGTCGCGTGGGCCAAGTGTGTCCTTAAGCAGCGGCCTGGTGTGTCGCGAGGGCCAAGTGTGTCCTTAAGTAGCGGCCAGGTGTGTCGCGTGGACCATGTGTGTCCTTAAGGAGCGGCCAGGTGTGTCGCGTGGACCAAGTGTGTCCTTATGTAGCGACCAGGTGTGTCACGTGGACCAAGTGTGTCCTTATGTAGCGACCAGGTGTGTCGCGTGGACCAAGTGTGTCCTTTAGTAGATAACAAATATTTTCATGTTAAATTAAAAACTCATGATATGTAACAAGTAGACAATAACATGCAAAAGGTAGTTAATTTATTGGTTACATTATGACCTCAGCGAAGTATTCGTGAATTAAAATTATTAAATTACAGTTTAATCAATTCATCATTAATATGTACCTAAATATCAATGATAATTTATTAGCATTTTGACGAATCAAAAGTCAAGATAAAGATTACTTTACGGTCGACGTAGTTATACTTCGACCGTGCTGGATAATTATTTTTATTTTATTTACTGAAGTTTTATTTTTTTAAAAATTATAATACGATTATGAGATTTTAATACATGGGATTATAAATTAAATCATATCATCTACGTATTGTAAAAATAGGTGTACATCTAAAATGAGGTCAGCACAGCAACATCAAATCTAAAATATTAAAATTCATCATTAAAATATTCCTTCACACTATAATGATATCCCCTTTTAACTCATGAATGATGTCTTCAATTATTTGGGTGGATTTTGATAAAATTAGACAATAATATGGTGGGAAAGTATGTCGCTTGGGCAGTGTCACCTTTTATTTTCTTGAGTTTTAGTAAACGTAGGTACAACGGTTAGATGCGAATTCCCTATTTGGGGCGTATTGCGATTCAACTTAATCCGTCAATATCCAGGCTGTTCAATTCAATTCAGTGTAAACGAATACTATCAATGTAATTATATTTAAATAATACTACAATAGTATGAATAATGTTTATGTTATAATATGATATTATCAATTTAATTCTAGAACACAATACGAATTACTAATTTGACAGTAAATAGCTGATAAACATTAAAAGCTGCATCGCAATACACTCTCATCCTGATGGCTGAATATTGCATTTGAAGCTAGTATTAACAGATTATTTATCACAAATTATATCGCATATTATAAATTGTAAAATAAGTAAAATATCCTTTTATTTTACTTTGAAATTCGATTCATTGATCCCTCTCAACGCAAACACATAGTATATAACAACAATCAGCCGTCTACCATCAAATTAGTACTCAACCTGTACCGTGGTAGTAGTCATCATGAGAATTTTCTCATTTATTATATTGTCAAGTTGGTAAATACAGTACAAAAAGATGAGTTCACTAATTTCCAAATTAAGAATCTGTATTTCGGCGATCCATAATTGTACTAAACTTGTAGAATCAGAGTGCACGCATATTTATAAATATTATAAGTAAAATCTGAAGAGTTTTCTTCTCTATTTGTCATTTACAGAGTAATGATTACTCATTAATTACAATATTAACGTTCCTATCCATGAAGAAAGAGTAGAATAGAATCCCATGCTGGTGGTAAATTGTTTTGATCGAAAAGTATTCGCGTAAACCTCAGAATCAAGTATGCCTTTGTAAATCCATTAAAAGGCACAAAAATGACAAACGTAAAGAGTTATTCTCTGGAACACTTTCTCTGCGTCACCTACACGAAAAAAAAAGTATTTCAAAATTTTTCGATTTAATAAAAAAACCTGACCCAAAGTATCCGTCAATTTATTATAACAAATTCAGTTTAACCCGTAGAAATCGGCTTGGGACCAACATAGATATTTCATTTAAAAATTTCATCAGCCACAAAAGTGAGTTATTGGGACACGAATGTTAAACAACGTATTTTTCTAGTACACTTGGAACTAAAACATCAATTACTTTTTATATTTAATAAGTAAAATAGGAGGGATTATTTTGCTGCAAATGAGTGATAATAGATTTATTGTAAATTGGACCATGCCCTCTTAGGTCATGACAAATAAATAGGTAAATAATGTTGAAAGGCTTTAAAATTCGTGTTTTTTTTAAGGTTCTAATTTAATATTTTTCTGCAACTCTTTGAAATAGATGTACTTTATTTTTTTTTTAAATACATTTGAAAAAAAAAATAAAGTACATCATATATCTTTACTTGACTTTACGGGGAGCTGTTTCAGTAAAATATTAAAAACCATTAGAAATGATTTATTTATTTACGAAAACATGTACACAGTAGCAATAGATGTTAACATTAAAAAATTTTGACATTGTTATTGTGTAATTTATGTCAAATATATGGGTTTTCATTATTATTATTTAAGAAAATATATATTTATTCCACCAGTAAAAGAAAATATATTTAATGTTCCATTAAATTGTTTCTGTGCCACTATCTTATAAAACAGTTTTGAGATCAGACAATTTAAGCACCAAGTTATTCGAACACTACCAACAAGTTATCATAATATAAGAGTTTAACCAAACCTTATGTGACATAATTCATAACATTCATGGGCACTGGAAGACGAAACTTGCGCCACGTAAGTTACAAAATTATCAATTTACAAAAAGTAATAAAAGAAGCTCAAATATTGTTTTTTTTTTAGATTGACTTTGTTGATTCCGCAACCGTTCGCCGACAGTCGCTTCTCCGATGGACTGTTCGCCGACAAGACTTTTCACTTTGGGAAGTTTCGCCGACAGAACCTTTCATCTTTGGACCGTTCGCCGACAGAACTATTCGTCTATGGACGTTTCGCCGACAGAACCTTTCGCCTACAGACCTTTTGCCGGCAGAACGATTCTTCTATGAGTGTTTCGACGACAGGATTATTTTTAAATGTATATATTTTAATTTGGATAAATTACGTTTTTTGTATTTTTTTATAACACGCACAAAAATAATACAAAAAGAAAGGAACGCGAGTTTACCATGTTTCTATTTTTGTAGCAAAGGATGTGAAATCCTTTATATTAAATAAAATTATATTTGCGTAATAAAAAGACAGTTAAATAATGGTAAGGTAAATATTTTTTTTTATGATATGGCTGCTAATGTGGGAGAGAAGCTAATGTTTAAGTTTTTAATTAGCCATAGCAAATTAACTATAAAAAATACTAATCAATGTAAAATTAACCACTCAGTCAGTCTATGGTAACAAGTCTTTTCAAAAGTTTATTTTAGACTTTTTAGTGTATTTTGTTTTTGAAGTCGGGTTTAACTTTTTTAAAAGTGAATTTTATTTGCAAAGTTTTAGTGATTAATATAGGGGGAGGGGGTGCACCTTTTTGAATTTGTTCATTAATAAGCTACAAAGTACCTTCCATAAGTTCTGGCGTCATAATCACTGAACTCCAAAGGGTTAAGGAGTTCCACCATCAGCTCAGGAGCTCTATTTTTGAATCAGTCGCGTCAAGATGGCGTGTGAAGTTCTATGATTAAAGTCAAATTTTGGAATGAAAACCAGCTGTAATCCACACAAAAAGGATTTAAAAAATCATTGGATTTTACAATTTTTTTTTTATTTTTTTTAACACTCAAAGTGTCATATTTTATTCTTAAGATGAAATATGAAACCAAAAATTGCGCACGGGCGGGATTCGAACCAGCATCTTTCTGGCTATAATAAAATATGACACTGTGAGTGTTAAAAAAAAAAATATTGTAAAAACCATTGAGTAGCGAAGCGTTATCATTTCCAAGTTGAATTTATTCTGTAAAGAATAACTACTTGGCCCGCTGTTGCATAAACAGAGGGGTGGATGGCGCTAACGTCACGCAATGACGTATCAATGAGACCAAGAATTTCGCGCGGTCGGACCGACAGCACGGTAGCTCAATTGGAAGAGCAGTTGGCCTGGATAGCCAGAAAGATGCTGGTTCGAATCCTGCCCGTGCGCAATTTTTGGTTTCATATTTCATCTTAAGAATAAAAAATCATTGCTCAATTTTTTGAATACTCACGACTATATTTTGCGTGATTTTCGTAGATTTCTTATTCGTTTTCGAACGAACCAACGTCTTCACCTGAGGAAATGAGGGAAAAGAGAGAGAGGTGTTGACATTGGGATTTTTCAGACTAGACACAGGATGCGTTTAAAATATTTTTTTTTGATAGGAAAAATAAAAAAAATTAAAACTAGACCGTTTTTAAGAAAAAAATGATAGGGCCCGATTTCTCTGAAGTAATTTGAAGTTCTGTTAAAATTTCACCCGTTTAAAGAAAAACGCCTTATATACATTTAAAAAATAATCCTGTCGTCGAAACACTCCTAAAATAATCGTTCTGTCGGCAAAAGGTCTGTAGGCGAAAGGTTCTGTCGGCGAAACGTCCATAGACGAATAGTTCTGTCGGCGAACGGTCCAAAGATGAAAGGTTCTGTCGGCGAAACTTCCCAAAATGAAAAGGCTTGTCGGCGAACAGTCCATCGGAGAAGCGACTGTCGGCGAACGGTTGCGGAATCGACTTTGATTCGTTAGATAAATTTTGATTATTTTATTTCTTTTAGACACTTTGTCTATCCTAAACATTACACAAAAAAACATGCGGGTGTATTTTCTTTAATCACCTATTTAATTCTTTAGAAGCATTATTGCACTGCTGCTGCTGTGCTTCCTGGCTATAGCTGAGCTGTTGTTCCTGTAGATAAGTAAAGTTTCTTTAAGGCTATGATCGTTTATATGCCACATTCTTTAAACTACAAAAAAAATGTTACTAAAGATTTTATTGTCAATTAAGTTAAAGAGGTACATTTTTCCATTATGTTTTCTTATAATCTCGAAAAATGCCTCTAAGCATCCGCTGTAGATTACTCATTATTACTACAATTATTGTAATTGTAACCGTAGTAACTTATTAGCCCCTACAATAAAATTACATTTAAACTACCGATACAAAGTAAGACGTGATGTACTCGGATTTCATCAAAGATTAAAGCTAAGATGTTTTAAACTTTTGTTGCCGCAAGTCGTATAAGGGTACTGAATTAATACTTTAGCCTTGGTTAGTTATTAAAAATTTCAGTAAACCCTCTTTAGATTCAATAGATCAATCTATATTTTCCAGAGCTGCGGCAACTCAAAGTAAACCAAAAATAATAGAATTATAAAAATTTCTAGCAAGCAACATGGTTATTGTTATTTATTTGTATTTTTGTGATTGATTTAAATATGCTGTGTATTACAAAGTGAGCTCAACAGTATTATTGTAGCATAATCTTTATTTCTCGAAAGTCGTATTGATTTTGTAGTGCTAATATAAATACCGAATGTGATGATTGTTTTAATAAGTACAATTTGTAATATTTTGATGTGGTGAGTTCAACAGTAAAATTTTAACATAATCTTTACTGCTCATAATTTGTAAAACGTAGTATACTGTATTAGTATTGATATAAATGCCCCAGTGTGAATATATGTAGAGACAAATGCACCAGGAGGTGCACTAGGTAGGATGGCCGAATGTGATGATTTTTGTATTTAGATTAAATCAGTTAGACCTGTAGTAATATTAACTCAATGCAATATCAGTTAACGTTATTAATATTTGTTTAAAAATGAGTATTGTTACTTTAACAAATACCGTTATCGTTGTTTATAAAGTGGCAACACAGGCTGCCCCTTCCCCTCCTACTTTCTCACTTGCGAGGCGCACTCGGAAAGCGAGGCAGTCTAGTGCTAACCGCTGAAGCGATAGGTTGTGGAAAGAAATCTATGTTGAAGTGCTGTTATAATTATTATGGTTAGAAATAATGATTTGTATAAAAGATAAGTGTGGTGATCGAATAAAGAACTTTATAAAATTGTGATGGTGTTTGACTCATGATAGATGGTAAAACTAAGTTACACAAAAATCTATTACAATAAATACTGTACTACTGTACTAAATAGCACTAAATACATAATTGGTTCATAATAACAATTGAACCAGCATTACTTGCGTATAGAACTGACACCACAAGCAACTATAATGCTCCATGAATTAACGCCACTTGTCATCAACTCATACAAACGTTTTCATATTCGAAATTCAATATCCAAGGAATACGTTACAATCTTGTAGGTAGTCGTATTTGCAACACATTTTTTTTTCAATGGCTTCGCTATAACAAGTCAATGATAATAACCGTCAATATAGACGACTTTGTACTTATGCTTAATCATTACCGTTATCATTACAATAAATCTAGCATCGGCTAGCATATAATCCTTCTCATAACAACTGATCATATAAATAAATCAACTTAGCGTACCTATGATACTTACTCATCAATAATTCTAATAATAACTAAACATCGACAGATCAAAACTTCAGTTTCATTTTCACCAATTACTGTAGGCTTATGGCCTACAACAGTGTCATACATACACATTTTGGTAATTTGACCATCATAATATTGCCATCAACAATACTACTCATTGTGGCAGAAATTTTAACAACAATACCAACAAAACTAAAATACAGGCACCACCAACTAGTCAAAACACTCTCAACAAAATATGGATTGAACTCTCATTGAATGTGAATTGAATGAACTGCATAAAACTAATAAACCCTAAAATTATATCACATTTGTGATTTCAAGTTATCAATTAAAGCCACTGAATTATGAAACTTGTCTGGAATAAATCACTTCCAGTGATAAGACCGCCTAAAATATACACTTTCTGCAAATGAATTTGAAACTTGCATGTATTGCTTTTAATTCATTAAGTGTACTCTTTTAACACATATCCTTTGGTGTTAGTTAAATAAGGGTAGTATTTAAACGGGTGACTGTAAATAAATTTTTTAAGTGTCAAAAATAATGAATGTGGCTTAAAGAATTACTAAGTGAGCGACTGAGTGCGAGGGACGAGAAATCAAAAGAACAGCAACTTACAAAAAAAAAATTGAGTTACTTAAAATACAAAATGAGAAGCTTCATAATATTTGAGCAACCTGATATTTGTCTGAGTGTCAACGTTAGGTCCTGCATTTTTTTCAGTATTTGGCAAATGCTTTTTTTATACTGAGCAGTATTTTATTTTAAATGAAGTGTTTCTAATGCAAAAACTACTTTGAAAATTACTATTATGAGCAACGTTTTATGAGCCCACATTTAAATAAAAAATGATCTTATGAAATAACTATCTGAAGATACACTACTTATTCTATTAGCGAAAAAAATGAATTATTACAATTTAAGGGTAGATAATTAAATGAAACAACGTATTACAAAAATTAAACAAATTTGTATTTACTTAAATCAAATCAACAAAAACCAAAATAAAATAAGACGCTTCAGTCAACCAAAAAAAAAAGTAATCTTCTTATTAATACCATAAGGTACATTGATTGGATTAAGGAACTCTATCTACTCATCGTCACTGTATGATAAGTGCTGGCTTGGACTTAGTGGGACGGCCTCGTTTTCTTTTATGTCCAATGGGTATCAGTTTTGCTTCCAGTGGTGGTGTTGTTAATTTGAGCCGAATTGATAGACCCAAAATGTGTTTGCATACATATTTTTTAAAAAATTCGGGACAGTCGCACGATCCTTTTTGCCAATCTATATTTGGCAGTGTGGTTTTCTGGAAAACAACTGTCATTTTTTTATACTCGTCGAAAGTGTGCCAGCGATCATGGTAGTTAAAATCTTTCACATTTTCGTTGCAAACCAAATATACTTTTTTGGTAGGATCAGATGCTATAATTTTTATATTTATGTCTTTCTTCGCCCAGATGTAAGCTTCCGTCCATTGTCGAAGCTCGATCGTAGGTGCCTCTGGTAACTCAGAGTTTTCTAATGACCATTGGGCTACCATATCGGTAGCAACAGACAGAAATCGTGACAGAGGAAATCGTTCTCTCAATGTGTTATGGTCTTTTATGTTTCTATTAAATGACTCGAGAGCATTATTAGTCGATGGTGACATAGGTGCTGCACCTAAGAACCAATTGCAATTCTTTCTGAACCATTCTTCTTCCATGTACTTTACAAAGGTTGTTTGTGTTTTCCATTTCTCAAGGAACGCTTGCGAAGCGGCACCAAACATTTCGAGTGAAGCTGCGTTATGCAAAGCATCTACATCGCATAAAATACTTTTTTGATCCTTTTTTGGCACAGTTTTTTCTACTTTCTTCTGAATATTTATTTTAGCGTGTGCCCAGCACATACGAATAGTCGGTTCTTCACCAAAAACTTCTAAAAATGCGTTTTTGATACTATGGGCTGCGTCACAAATCAGAACTCTGGGTTTCATTGCGTAATCGTATAATTGCATAACTTTCTCCTTCATTCCTTGGAACATTGTCTGAAAATCTTCTTGGCGCTCATTAGTTGACACGCCCAAGCAAATGGGATGAAATTTACGATTTTTGTCGGTAGTGCCAACAATCAGCACTGGGAATCCCTGCCATATAAGTTTATATGTTGCATCAGTGTGTATATTTTTCGTGAATAAAATATTTTTCAATAATGATTTTGTGGAAATATTGAAACGAAAACTTGGTTTTTCCCCTTCCATAATGTGGTAACTAATTACGAACACCTCATTTTCATCTTCAGGAATAGTGGTACGGTTATATATCCACTGCTCTAAATCGCCCAGACAAATACTCGATTTTCCAAATTTTAGTGCTCTGCGATCCGATAAATAATTGTTGAGTTGCCTTTTCGTTGGTAAGTGTATTCCTTCTATTTTAGCTAATTCTGATAAAATTTGTTTGGGTTTCAAGCGCAAATCAAACAATTTGTTGATTTCCTCTTTTGTGTTCTCGCGAATGCCGTAATTATCTCGTGAGCCAATAGCATCATGGCTATGTTCTGAGTCAGTTTGATACATATTTACCTTATCATCATCATTAACAAATAACAAATAAAGCCCCGCATCGCATTGCGGCCCTCTCTTTTTAACTTTATTGCAGCGATAGAACCTTTTCTGCCCATCTTCAGTGGCACGTGTGTATTGCCGCGACCAAATACATTCAGAATTAACGAAGTTAAGAGCCTCTTCTTCATTACAAAATTGTTTTAAAAATGTCCAATTTTTGGTCTTCTTTTGATTTTTAGTCACTGATATTTCTGCTTCACTTTCAGAATCACTTTGGTACACTGGAACTACATTCATATTATCACTACTTGTCCCTGGTAAGCTATAATTGTTCATGATTGTAACTATAAATCAGATGCAGATGTTAATAACAATTAATTACGCGGCCCGTCTAAATAATACGTCACATCAAAACATAAACAAACGCAAAATGTTGCGTGCGAGCAAACGGTGCGCGCGCATGGTAATCGTAAACACGCAACGCTATTGGTCCGCAGCCCAACTCACCTGACTGTTTCGATTCTTCCCCCCGCCCCCATTCAAATTCGCGCGCTGTAACGATCTGTAGTTTTCAGTAAAAAACGTACCAAAATAAAAAAACATGAGGCCTCAAATATAATATCAGTAACCAATAATCATTAATAAAGCAGCTCACAAACTTTGCTCAGAATGAACTTTTTAGTAATTCGTTATGTAAAACCTCAATTGGAAAAATCGAATCTATCTTAATATTAAAGCTGCCCTCTCTGTATTTCTAGTCGCTCACTTAGTAATTTAGTCGCCCAGATAGTATTTTTATATCTGAAATGTATTAATTATAATCCACTTTTTGTAAGCTCGTTTTGGATTTTTTTATTGATCAATATTCGTCGTTCGTTTAGTTAATTATTCGCTTACTCAAATTCATACAGCTCAAGTTATTAAAACAGTATGTCATCATCAGTCGCAAAGTTATTTTTTATTCGCTCGTTTTATTATTCCCCGTTAAATAAACAAACAAATCATGTCCCTATGTCACCAGACATAACTTTAAATTAACATTGCCGTTGTTAAAATAAAAATTAAAAATTAGGTATCTTTTTCTGCTTAGTGAATGTAGCCTTCCACGATATTCATATAAAGGTAATAAACCTATATCACAGATAATATAATACTACTAGCCTATATTCTATAACCACACCCAAAATAAACACTTCTATGTATAGAGGTCACAAATACTTTGTATCATTTTTATTTGTATAATTCTTACCGGCTAGACAGCCTGCTTTTCTGGTCACTAACAAATTACCATTAGGTCTTTGCTAATCATTGCTTCAAAAGCCAAGTACAATAGGTATAGGTTTTATTTAAGTCATAGTTACTAACACAAATGGCCATGTAGATAGAGTGAAATAAAGACCATTCTCTAGTATTCAAACCAATAGCAATTAAATATAGCGTGGCAACTTACTTCCTCTCTTACTTTAAAAGCATTTGTATACTACTTTTCAGTTTCAAGCGAGATACTTAAGAGTTGACCAATCAATATATACAATGTAATTAAGTTATCTCACATTATTAAAGCTTGTACTGTGTTACTGACAGACTAAATTATGTAGACATAATATTACCATTGACAGACTAACTGTTTATTTATTAAGACTTTATTGCACAAATCATGGTGTACAAATGTGGTCCCAATGCTAAAAGCATTCCAGTCAGACCTTTAGGTCACACAGAGTGATGATGAACTGTGTTAGGGAAAGTCATGTTGGCATTACGCTTGAAAGTTTGAACTATCAGGCAGCTAAATTACCAAATTCTTTGTTCTCTATTATCATCCGAAATACCTTTCTTAATCAGTCAGGTATCAAACGAATGCCGAGAGTCGCATAACAATGGAATTTTTATTGTGTCTCGTTTACACATACTTGACGAGTTAAGACAGTCAAAACACTAACTGTTAGGTGCCATTCAGGTTAATATTTAAATAATAACTTACAGATTCAGATCTAGGCTTAATTTTCTTGTGCTCACCAGGTTTATTTATCCAAATAATAATTTAAAGAGTTATGATTTTGAATGCATTCTGTATGTATTCTACTTATATTGCTCCCTTAACTTAGCCTTGGGCATATCAATAACTTGAATATTTCACATTTGTACTGCAACTATACAACGGTGATAACACATAATAAGTGACTGACTTTGAATGGGCATAAAAGCTCTTAGGTTGTACTATACATATTATCAATGGAATAGTGCATGGATGGTATAACTTATGACCACATTATTTTATGCATTGAATGTAATAAGTTTACTTTTATTACACCCTAGTTGTGATGCCATGATCTCATCTCACAATGTAACTTATCATATTTAGGTACTTAGATTTGGCAGTATGGAATATACTTATTCTTTTTCTCTATGTTAACTCGTCAAGTATGTGTGAATACGAACGAGACACAATAAAAATTCCATTGTTATGCGACTCTCGGCATTCGTTTGATACCTGACTGATTAATTTAGTCAAGTATTTCATCTTAACAACAAAAGAAAAACTGAGTACCCACAACAAATAATCAAAACTATGACATAGGTATGGCTTAAAAACTGGTTGTCTCAAATTTGGTCCTAGAATCACAATACTAGCTCTGGACTTCTTATTTCTCACCGTCCCACCTGAGGTCGAATTCAAATTTCCTTTTGCTTCTACTGCGCCTTGTTGTAACTTCAAGCACTTTCCTCCACAGTAAACATTGTAAGCATTTCCTTCATTTGCGGCCCCGCAGTCACCTTCCGCAATGGACAGTTGTGTTGTACAATGTATCTTGCTATAGGTTCCTCAGCGGCATCAGTGCATCTCATGACTCTGTGCACACAAGTGCAGCAACCATATTTCTGCAAAGAAAGAAACACTCGGACAGTAACCATTCATGGTTAACACATTTTGTGTTTGTTTTGTCACCGCAAGATAAAACTTCTGCTTTAACTTTTATAGAACAAATTTTTGATACTGATGAGAAAAAAAACAGAGATTTCATATAACTGTTCGATCTGATTTCATATAACGATTAATCTATGTTTGATGCAATACAAAGTTATTCTTTGATCAACGATGATCACCAAAGAAAATCAGGAAACACTAACACAACTGCAGTTGCGATAACTCACCAAATCGGGCGTAATTTTCAATCCCACTTCTGAAGTGTGGTCTCCAAATTAAACACCAGTCTTCATTGCAACATTATATTGTATAACAAGACATATTCTTTACATAATTTCAACTGTTTCATCCAAAACAATCAATTTAATCCTGTATGCATTTTTTATGCCGCGCCATGATTGACATTCCGCTCTTGTCATCTGTCAAAACAGACAGTGACGTTTATACTCTTTATATTCATAACATCGATAACGTTTCAACGTTATCGTTACAAAACACGTATGCAATCTAGATTCTGTACAAGATAATAATTACCAAGATGTTCCAATAACAAATCAATGAAAATACCTTACAGATGACTACACGACCTCCCTAATATCTTACAGATTACTACATTAATATGCACAGATAGTCCCCACAAATCCTCAGTTTTCTTCATGTTCAATTCTAGAAATGTTTTTATTATTACTTCAGGTCCTACATGCCTAAATTGCAGTTGAGAATTACACTCATTAACATTTAATTTTAAAATAGATTCCGTTAATACTGAAGAAGAGGCAAGTTCTTTCGTTGTTGTAGGTTCGATATGTGAAAAAAACGATTCGAAGGCAGTTGCAACTACTGGATTTGAATTAATTGTTTTATCATTGATTTTTAATGTAAATTCGCTATCTCTCAATTTATTTTTACAAGTTTCTTTATTTATGATGCTCCATGTTGTTTTTACTTTTTGGCGCTAGAGACTATTTTACGAAGGTGGTGTGATTTTGCTGTAGCACAAACTTTTTTGAATATTTTTGAATAATTTCTAACGTATTCAATAAAGTTTTGATCTTGAGAGTTTTCTCGTAGACTATATAATTCATACTAGCTTTTTCCCGCGACTTCGTCCGCGTAGAAAAGTGACTTCTTTCTCCCGTTTTTTTTTTACACATATACCACTATATCTTTGCTCCTATTGGTCGTAGCGTGATGTTATATAGCCTATAGCCTTTCTCGATAACTGGACTATCCAACACAAAAAGAATCATTCAATTCGAACCAGTAGTTTCGGAGATTAGCGCGTTCAAACAAACAAACAAACAAACAAACAAACTCTTCAGCTTTATAATATTAGTATAGATAACTTGATCCTACTTTTATGAATTCCTGTCGTGGCCCAATTATTAAATTGGCATTTGGCCTTGTTTGGTTTATTCTTCTTTATCGGAAATATGACATCAAATTCGTTTTTAATTAAGTTAAAGAGGTCGTCATATTGCTTATCTACACTATCACTAATATTTTGGTTAACTGAATATACACTTTCACTAATTTTATCCCTAAATCTATCCAACCTATTTACTGTGACTGGCCTATACTTAGTTTCCACAGGTAAACTTGCGGTATGATTGTGTTCAAACAATACCTTTTGACCTCTATGATCAGAACTGAGCCCAATTAAAATACCTTTATCAATGACATTTGCGTTTTTATGACAAAAAATATTATCTAAACAAGTGGCCGTGGTAGGAGTCACCCTTGTTGGTTCAAAAAAAGAGATTTTTTAAATTAAAGATTCGAAGAGATTAAGAAATCGAATGGCGGTATTCCATTCCTTTAAAATATCAAAGTTAAAATCTCCACATACTATTATTTTCTTATTCGATTTTGAAACCCTTTCTAGTGCCGATTCCATAATTGGTTCAAAAAGTTGGTAAGTAGCGTACATGCTACTATGCTATACTATATATATATATGCTATATATATATGCTATACACAGATAAAATAATATAATCTTCGAGCTCAGTACATGCTAGTTCGATAGTACGTTCTAAAGAGAGTGACACAATATCTCTGCGATCTTTACAATTTAATTCATTATTTATAAGTATGAATGACCCCCCTCTAGTCGTCATCTCTCTTGAAAACGAACTACCGACTGTTTAATTTTCAATACTAATCATTATTTCCCAATTTCTATACCAATGTTCTGTTATACACATTACATGAACACTTAAATCATGTAAAACTAATGATAACTCGTCGTCGTCCGTACGCAGTGAAGAGTGGACGTGTGCAAATTTTGTCTAAAAATCATCAACTTAGTGTCAACCAGAACTAAACTTAACGTTAGAAAGCATAGAACATTTGATAACGTGTCAGTGCAAAAGCGGTGACGATAAGCGCGCAGCCCCTGCTCCCGACGCACAGTGGTCAATTTTCGAAAGTTAGGGGTACAAAATTATATTATGTAAAATACCTTGCTGAAACGTTATATTCTTATGTTTTATTTACAATTAAGCTATGTAAAAGCAAATGTGAAAGTCAATCCTCAAATAGTATAGCTTCAGGTTCTTTTAATAAATTTAGAACTTCTGATGGCACGGCGTTGTTATAATTAACGGATATTGAACTCATATTAGACATAATGGGATCTGATGATACAAGAAGTATGTTAATGAGATCTTCATTGGTTAGTTTCCTGGACATTTTTCTAGTGTTATGTTCTCTATAGTACCGCACATCTTTGTGGCGACTTTCTTGTGCGTCCTCTCCGAGCATGCCGATAGGTATTAAGAAATTATCTATGATGTCCTTGCCGTGTACCAGAAACTTATGTACGGTTGGTGTCATAGGATACCAATTATAAAGCTCAACATACTTAATAGCTGTTTCCTTAGCATATTGATCAAATTTAGCGCTATTTATTTCGTAAGCGGAGTTAAGAGTTTTTAAGATGATACTGAACCTCCCAATCAGATCTTTATCTATGCCAGTAATATTTGACGATATATCCGGGTTAGCAGAGAAGCATCTAGCGGTGTTACCATCATTGGTATTCCCGAAACCGGGCTTTGGTATGTCAACTAGCAAACCAAGTTGTTCCTTAAATTGAGTTTGAATCTGTGATTTTCTTTCTGCTACAATTTTCTTGTTTATTTCGCCACGAGCTTGTTTATTTTTTATTGTAATTTTGTATGAAACATGTAACAAACACTCATAAAAACGTATGTAGGCATGTAAAGGCGATATCCCTAGATCCAAACTATCTAGATTATAAGGACGAGATGCTAATTCTTCAATGTTATTAAATTGAGAAGGTGAAGCTTTACATATGTAACACTTTGTAGTGGCTTTATTGTCAGATAGAGTGTTGCAGATTTTTCCGTCAACCATAGTTTTTAATAGGTAATGCTGAACTTTAAAAATAATCCCGTTGATAGTTACTATGGTTGGTGATAAATTTGCAATTTGATTCTCGACATAAGCAAATTCATCTTTAATTGTCTGGTCAGTCTCTTTAACAAATCGCATGCGAATAGAGTCAAAATCTTACAGAGTTGGTACGTGCATTTTGCCAGTATATTTTATCTCGATTATTAACCGAATACACACGGATAGGAACTAAAGAACTCATAAATAAATGAGAATCATCCGAATCTGCTGCCTCAAACTTTTGCTTATAATTTTTTTGGCTTCCGCTACCGTCAGCACCCCACTTGTAAACCACCTCTAAATGAGTTTCTCCATTATTTAGAACTTCACTTTGGTCATGTAAAATACGCGAGGCCGTATGGTCAACGAGATCTTGAAGGGGGATTTCCGCTGAGGTTTCTGTAACATGTATGTTTTTTGGATAGCAGTTGCTTTTGCTGCTGCCACGGCCAATGCTGAGCGAGTGCCTTTTCGACTTAGCCTACTTACCTATTTTTAATTAATTACTCGTGGGATCTGTATTTAATCTTAAGTAATCTCTCAATGTAATTTTTTTTGTTAATTTTTAGGTCGAATAAATTTATTTTCTTTATTTCTTTCTTTCTTTCTTTTCTCTTCAAGAAGTTTATAATACGGTGGAAATAAGTTCTTTAAACTTTTACTAATTGCCGATTCTCTCAATATTCCATACTGATGACGTGTTAATTTCATTTCTATAAATAAATGTAAAGCTTCGCGAGGAGAATAAGAAATGTCTTCTTGCGGATTTTTTGTCACAGTATTAGCTTTATCTGGCGACATAGAGACATCAAGTAAAAGTGAAGCTGCGTTTCTGTGTCCTTCAGAGTGTAATTTCATCGAAGCGGTTAAGTATAACTCTTCTTTACTCTTTGATTGCACCTCGGTGTTTAATTTCCTGCGTTTTATTTTATCAGTTATATCATTGAAGCTTTTTCGCGGACGTCCCGGTCGTGCAGATGAAGCTGTTGAGCAAGAAGGTGTACTTCCACTTGATATTATTATTTTATTAAGCCATACATTGTTTTTACTTCGAAACCTTTTACTGTTTCGATCAGATTTAAGCCACAACTTCCAAGTAATCGTACTAAAATTATGAATTGCATTTCGAACACTATTTTGGTTATCTTTGTTCAATTCTGACACTCCAATAGAGTCTAATATATAGTCAAACAATGAATCTTTACTATTCTGTGTCATCGGCTTTAGCGGAGGATTTTTTAACAAAAATTCAAATAGTTCCTTGTTTTTGATAGCAGTACCATTTCCTGAAAAAACAGTCAAAATCTGATAAAACCGCAAATTTCCGCAAACAAAACATATTTAACTTAATCGGTAACACTCCAACGTATACTAACAAAACAATAAAATGTATTTCTAATCATTTCCTAAAACCGTAATATGTTGTTTTGTATCTATCAAATATGCCTTAAAACAGTACTCGGGTTCCCTATTTATTTGTGACATAAAAATCAGCTAAAATTTTAACTATTTATATGAAAATAGAATGTACTGACCTTCAGTTATAAACACCATTTTTTACTCCACTTACTATCGGATAGGTATTCAGTAAATGACAAAAGAAGAAACTCAGAAATTCGTGTACAACAAAATATTAGCACTGCAAGTCGCTGATAAATCACTTTAAAATAATAAATATTATGAACCAATAACAGTACAGTAATGATATTTCTTAAAAATGTGAATGACTTACCCTCACGTAAAAATATGATATATTTTTTTTAATTACCTTCACATTGATAAAGTTGAATTTCGTACCGCTAAAATTCAAAAAAATACCACTGTGCGACGTGGAAGCAAGAAGTCATTATCTTACAACTCGCTCACACCTGCGGTCGCGCGCCTTGCTTACAGTGAGTCAAACATGAATCGTCTAGTGCGTTCACCTACCGGCAATACAACATGCGGCGGATCGCAGCCCGATCTGTCAGCGCTCAGTAGTATGGAAGCGGACTCTTTAATAACGTTCCGAAAAAGAAAACAACCATTTGATCATGAGTGTGAGTGTTCCTCTGAAATTAAGGAAATACGTTCAGAGCTTACTCGGATGACCTCTTTACTAGAAAAATATGTAGAATCAAACGCACAAATGATGAACAAAATGCAAGACAGCATAATATCTGAAGTTAAAAACCAGATGAATGAGATGAAAATAAACAATGAGCAAACAATGTGCCTAATTCGAGAAAATCTGACAGAGGTCAAAACTCAAATTGATGATATAAAATCCACTTCACAAAAAATGACTGAACAACAAAATAGCATAAAAACCCAGGTCACGCTACTCGAAGAAAAGATTGTCTCGAATGAAAATAGAATAGAATCATTAGCAGCAAGTCTTGACACCAATACGGATTATGGAACAAAATCTCACTACAATGAACAGCTAATACGTGAAATACATGAGCGTAATGAAAGGGAAAAAACCTTATTATTATAGGACTACCAGAACAAAATTCTTTAAATGCGGAAGAGAGAAGATCAAAAGATGAAACTGATGTTGTCCAAATAACTCGTTCATTGGTGAAAGATGTTCCTGTGCCCTTGAAAGTTATACGTATCGGTAAGTATAATTCAAATAAAAATCGAAGGGTAAAAGTGTGTTATGATGCTAAAGAGACAGTAAAACAACTACTGCGTAACAAAGACAAAGTAACAAAAAACATTAAAATATATTCGGACCAAACCCCAGCGCAACAAAAATATCTACAAAGCTTGAAAGAAGAACTCACCCACCGAGTCAACGAAGGTGAAACAGACCTGACGATAAATATATTAATGGGGCACCTAAAATTATTAAGACTGGTCCAAAAAACTAACCTCAGTAAAGGCTGCATCACGAGCGGCTGAATTAGCAAATAGTAATACCTACCAAGTTATTAACAATTATGCAAACCTAAAAATCAACAAATCTTGACTTACTTTCCTATATTTAAACGCTCGTAGTATATGCAAAAAAGGCAAGTTTGATGAATTGAAATGTACACTACGATCTATCTCAACTACAATACACGTGATACTCCTCACCGAATCCTGGTTTCGGAATGAAACACAAGCTCAGAAATTTCAATTGACCAACTACACCCATCACTACAACTGCAAAACAGACAAAAAAGGTGGCAGAGTATCTATTTATATACATAAAGACTTGCAGCATACACTTTCTGAATCTAAATATATAGACGGTGTTCATTACAATAATTTGATTGAAACCTGTGTTGCCATCCTAATCTTGCGGCGCGCGCTCCTACGCACATCATTTTGAGTACTTACAACCCCGTAAAGTAGTTGTTTTCGAGACGTGGTTCCCACGACACTGAACTGACCTGCCGGGGCTCAATTTTCGCGTGTGCTTTCCCTTAAACCTATCTGAAGACCTGTGTGACTGTGCCTGTGTCCTCGGTGATCACCTGTAACCTGGAAACCATCTACTAGCGGATAATAGGTGAGTCCTGACAGACAAAACCTCCCTTATATTTTTTGCCTACCACGTTGAATCCACTGCCGATCTCAAACATCTTTTGGTAGCAGAGCGTAGTTTATTTTGGACCTTTGCCTAAATAATTATTTTAAAATTAACGTAATTAATTAGCTTCCACCCTTTACATAAAACGTCTCATTCTATTTTAGTAATTATTGTGAAATCTGCATTCCCCCTTTGCACGCGGTAGCCATCTTAGTTCCATTCATTTCTAGTAGTTACATAATGACGATAAATAAATAAATATCCAAATTCATCATTGTGTTACGGGGTGCGCGAGCGCATTTTAATTACTTGCATTCCTGCCTATTGTTGTGCTATTGATAACGTTCGCCGTCCCTCCGCCACGTGTGTGTTTATACGAGCTATTTACGAGTTACGATTATTCCTTACCTATTTTATTCATTACACCTTCACCGAGCCGTCCTGCATTCCTTTGCCTTTTGAAAATTACGTGTTGATAAATTACCATTAATTTTAGTGTAAGTAAGTACATATACCTACTTCAAACATGCCTGATTCTGAATCGAGTAACGAGACCGTGAGGGCCCTACTTTACACGGACACGGCTGAGTACCGTGAGGCTATGGGTGAAATTCGTTATGTGAGTGATTGGGTTGATGATTCCCATCGCGTCCTTGAGACCTTCTCCGTTAATCGCATGCGTGCGCGTCTTTCTGACCTCCCACTTATGTGTGATAAGTTTAGAGCTGCCTGTTCTAAGTTGTTAGGAAACCTTGACCCTGCTATTTATGAACAAGAATATGTTCAAATTAAAACCGAGATGCGCGTTGTGAGGGACAAGGTAGATGACCTTAAAATAAGATTGGAGGAAATAAAACCCCACCAGTTCGAGTCTCCCCGTACTAGTACCCCCTTGAAGGAAAATAATTCCATGATTGTTGACACCCCGGCTAGTAAATTACCTGACCTACCTATACCTAGATTTGACGGCCGTCCCGACGGATGGATTAGTTTTATAGACCAGTTTGATAGTGTGGTCGACAATCAGCCGACTTTGACCCCTACCTTAAAGCTTCATTACCTAGTCGGTGCCTTGTCTGATGAGCCCCGTAGGTTGATTCAGCACCTTAAGATTGAAGCGGGCAATTATACTGTGGCTCGTGACCTTCTCAAGCGTAGGTATCACAACCTTCGCGTCCTGGCAGATACGCATATCGCGCAGATAATGATGCTACCTAATATTTCACCTAAGTTGTCCGGCTTACGTGTATCGTTTCTTAACCCTCTTCTCTCAACTTACCGTTGTTTAGAACGATTAGACCTGCCTGTTAATCATTGGTCATATTTACTGGTACACCTATGCCTTGCGAAGTTGCCTTCTGAATTAAAATCCCGTTTTGAGCGTCGTTTTGGTGATGACCCCAATAAACTTCCAACCTTTGATCAACTTATTACCTTCTTAGAGGATGAATGTAGGCATCACGACAATGTAGGTAGTGCTTCGGTCGTCGACACTACTGCCTCACTTAGTACGAGCTCCACTCGATTCCCGAAATCTAACGCGCGGTCTCCGCCTCCTACGAAGACATTTGTTACGTTTGCACCCACACCGAAGTGTCACGTTTGTAATAGTACGTCGCATTACGTACGCGAATGCCCCGAGTTTGTTCGCCTTCCTACACGTCAACGTGTCAATGTAGTTAAAGAGGCCCGTTTGTGTTATCGATGCCTAGATAAACACTCCATCTCTCAATGCAAGCGAGATTATCGCTGCAATACCTGCCGTCGTTCTAGTCATCATACGTTGCTGTGTTATGCCGATGACGCCCCCGTGAAGCATCAGCATGAACGCTCCTACCGCGACGTCGCAGCCTTACCTTCAAATTCGCCGAGGACGTCCCCACCGCGTGACCTGACGGAACGTACTTTCCCACGCACTAGAGCCTATAACAGCTTTTCACCTCGTAATTCCCACAGAGCTTCACCCCCGGGTTCGGGCGGGCGATTTTTGCCTGTACCCAATAGTGATCGTGTTTATCACGCTCCTCCTCCAAGATCTCAGGATGAACGTGCCTTCCATTCAAAGCCAAACGATTCTTCACAATTCTGACTAGATAGCCCTCCTGTACCTGCCCTTACTTCAGTATCAC
Source organism: Pyrausta aurata (assembly GCA_963584085.1). Classification (NCBI taxonomy): domain Eukaryota; kingdom Metazoa; phylum Arthropoda; class Insecta; order Lepidoptera; family Crambidae; genus Pyrausta; species Pyrausta aurata. Next base: position 13,235,269 of record OY757262.1, on the reverse strand, counting down.
GCAATTCTCTTGTTCTTTTACCTACGGCCTTAATTCACGTTAAAACTTCGTCTGGATATTACGCAGAAGCCCGTGCCTTATTAGATACCGGCGCCCAAGGCTGCCTCCTTACTACAGAGTTTGTTACGGACCAAATGAACTTACCTATCACTCCTTCACATGTGCCCGTTCGTGGAATAGGTAATATACAGTCAGTCCATTCCCATGGAACTGTATCCCTTTCTTTTAAACCTGTCAATTCTACCCTACCTGTGATATCGACTACCGCCATAGTTGTCGACGTGATTGCTGGGTCCCTCCCGGAAGTAGATGTACCTAAAAGTGTTGTTACCCCTACCAAGCATCTACCACTTGCTGACCCCCTGTTCCATAAACCTGGTCCTATAAGTGTACTACTTGGAGCTGACATCATTGGCCGCCTGTTGAAGCCTGAGTTGTTTGTTTTACCTGATGGCCTTACTGCCATATTGACAATCTTTGGGTTCGTCTTGTCAGGCCCTGTTCCTGGACGTCTTTCTGAAATGGAACCTCCTATGACTGGAGTCTCATTGTCCCAAATAGTGGAAAGGTTCTGGAAGATTGAAGAGGCCCCCCAGCTGTCTAATTCAAACCCTTTGGACTTAGAATGTGAGACATTCTTCAAAGCAACCACCACTCGTGAAAATGATGGACGTTTTATGATTAGGCTCCCCTTTTTACAAGATCGTCCACTCCTCGGTGATTCTAAGGCCAATGCCGTTAAGCGATTTGGAAGCCTTGAAAGGCGTTTGCAAGGTAATCCTCATTTTCGTGAAAAATACATATCCTTTATGCGTGAATATATTGAGTTGAATCACATGTCCCTTTCGTCATATGATCCCACCCGGGAACATTATTTCATCCCCCACCATGGAGTTTTTAAGAGCGCTGGTGTTAAAATACGAGTCGTTTTCGATGGGAGTAGCCCGACATCCAATAAAGTGTCCTTAAATCAATGTTTACACACTGGCCCTAAACTTCAACGAGATATCTCCCATATCCTTACGAATTTCCGTATGCACGAAGTAGTGTTTGTCGCCGACATTCGTATGATGTTCCGCATGACCTGGGTACACCCCGAGGATAGAAGGTACCAACTGGTACTTTGGCGCGAGGACCCTTCTCATCCTCTCCTCACATACGAGCTTAACACCAATACGTATGGCCTTCGCTCTAGTCCTTATATTGCGATTCGGGTCTTTCTTGAACTCGCAGAACAAGAGCGGTTAAACTTTCCCCGAGCTGCTGAAGTTATTGAAAGGGATATTTACGTTGACGACTGTCTTAGTGGAGCAGCGTCTATTTCTTCTGCACGGGCCGTAAATTCAGAGCTTGAAGGGATCATGGCCGCTGGTGGGTATGAGCTTCGTAAGTGGATATCTAATAGACCCGAACTCTTGGATGATATGCCCCTAGACCATTTACAACTTCCTCACTCAATCGTAGATCAGGGTAATCCGCAGACTATCGCAGTGTTAGGTGTTCAGTACAACCCTGTGAGCGACTCATTTACCTATAAATGTTCCTATGATGCCTGTGATACAGTGATTACAAAGAGAAAGGTATTATCTGTGATTGCCCGAATTTATGATCCCTGTGTCTGGATATCTCCAGTCGTGTTTAAGGCCAAAGAGTTTATCCAACGTTTGTGGCTATCTGGCCTTTCCTGGGATGATCCCCTTACGGAGCCCCTCGCTTTAGAGTGGGCTACCTTTATTCAAGATATGACTAAAGTGAGCGAAGTGGCTATTCCTCGTCATATACTTTATAGCGGTTCCTCCTCCTTATCGCTACATGGTTTTTGCGATGCCTCCGAGTTAGGTTATGCTGCGGCCGTTTATTTACGCGCAGAGCATACGTCTGGTAATTGCTCCGTCCATCTTGTTATGGCCAAGTCAAAGATTGCACCCGTTAGGACCCGTTTAACAATTCCCAAGTTGGAATTGTTAGGAGCTACCCTCCTCTCTAAATTATTACATCACGTCGCTCTTTGTCTGCAAAGGACGTCTGTGTTGACTTCAATCCATAGTTGGACGGATAGCAAAATTGTTTTGTGTTGGTTGAAAACACCTCCCCACCTTCTTCAGACTTTTGAGGCAAATCGTGTTTCCCAAATTATTAATTCTCCAACATCTAGTAATTGGAGACATATTCCTGGCTATATGAACCCTAGCGACTGTGCATCAAGAGGCATGCCCGTCTCTAAATTGGTAGACCACACTCTTTGGTTTTCTCCTTCGTGGTTGACCGAGTCTCCTAATCAGTGGCCCGTGACTGCGGAACCTACCTCGAATAATGACCTCCCGGGACTACGTTGTTTAGTAGTGTCTGCTGAAGTTTCTCCTCCGGACCCTTCCTTTTTATTAGAGCGGTATAGCTCATTGAACAAGTTGATAAATGTAACTTGTTACCTAAGGCGGTTTTTATACCCTAAAACTTACTCCTCATTCCTGAGTACTGAAGAGCGTAGAGAATCTCTTATATATTTAGTGAAAATTGTTCAATTTACCTGCTTCAGTGATGAACTAGACCGTTTGAAGAGGGGTGATACAATCACCAACTCCCTCAGGAAATTAAGCCTGTTTTTAGATGACAGAGGCCTAATACGAGTGGGTGGCCGTTTACGGCACTCTGACCTTCCTTATGACGCTAGACACCCCCTGCTTCTGCCTAAAAATGGTAATTTCGTGAATATTTTAATCTCCCATTACCATCGTGAAAATGCTCACGCAGGTGCAAATGCCCTTCTGGCTATTTTAAACAGAGAATTCTGGATCCTGTCTGCCCGCCGCGCTATTCAACATGTGATTTTTAAATGCCTTTCTTGTTATCGACTTAAAACGGCTGTCTCCGAGCCTCCTATGGGTGACCTTCCTAAGGACCGTGTCACCGCGGCTAGGCCATTTGATGGTGTAGGCACTGACTTCGCGGGCCCCTTCTACACCAAAGTTCAGGCCTATAGAAATAAAAGGTTGGTTAAGAGTTACCTTTGTGTATTTGTTTGCCTCTCCACCAAGGCAGTCCACCTTGAGGTCGTGTCGGACCTAAGTACCGAAGCCTTTGTTGCCGCCTTTTCCCGATTCGTTTCACGTCGTGGTTTACCTCGCCTTATCCGCTCGGACTGTGGCCGAAATTATATCGGTGCACGTAATTACTTACAGGAGTTAGAGTCCTTCTTGTCTCAAAATCAAGCTACTATTGGTTCCGAGCTTTCCAAGCGCAATATTAACTGGGTTTTCGACCCCCCTGTCTGCCCCCACTGCACTGGGGAGGCCTTTTCGAAGCTGCTGTGAAATCGGTAAAATCCCACCTCAAACGCGTGATAGGAGAAACCCCTCTTACCTTTGAGGAATTAACAACTGTTTTTACCAAAATAGAAGCAGTTTTAAACTCGCGGCCTCTGTGTCCACTTTCTCCAGATCCTAACGACGTCGAAGTATTAACGCCCGGACATTTTTTGATAAGTCAGCCTTTAACCGCTTTACCTGAGTACCCTTATGAGAATGTTAAGCTTCATCGCCTCACACGGTTTCAGCTGATCCAACAACTTACGCAGCACTTTTGGTCTCGTTGGCATTTAGAGTACTTAAATACCTTACAGGCAAGGAATAAATGGACGTCTCCTTGTAATCCTCCCCAAGTTGGCGAACTAGTTCTAATAAAGGACGACAACCTCCCACCTTTGCAATGGCGCCGTGGTCGCATTGCTCATTTATACCCTGGCCAAGACAAAGTTGTTCGCGTCGTTGATGTGAAAACTCCCACAGGTATCCTTAAGAGATCTGTGACGAAGCTGGTTCGTCTTCCAGTTTAGTATATAACTTTTCCTTTTACCCTTCGTTTCTCTCTCGTAAACACTTAACGTGTTTAGGGCGGGCGATATGTTCATTACAATAATTTGATTGAAACCTGTGTTGCCATCCTAATCTTGCGGCGCGCGCTCCTACGCACATCATTTTGAGTACTTACAACCCCGTAAAGTAGTTGTTTTCGAGACGTGGTTCCCACGACACTGAACTGACCTGCCGGGGCTCAATTTTCGCGTGTGCTTTCCCTTAAACCTATCTGAAGACCTGTGTGACTGTGCCTGTGTCCTCGGTGATCACCTGTAACCTGGAAACCATCTACTAGCGGATAATAGGTGAGTCCTGACAGACAAAACCTCCCTTATATTTTTTGCCTACCACGTTGAATCCACTGCCGATCTCGAACAGACGGAAATAATTACCTCTGGATAAGACTTGAAAAATACGCTCTAGACATAGGGCTTGTTTACAACCCAGGCAATACTAATTATAAATCTTTTCTTGAAGTATATAATTCACAACTGCTACAAAGAAATAGAGCCATAGTCTTTGGAGATTTTAATGTCGATCTTTTAAAGAAGGAAAAGAAAACCACTCAGTACAAGGAACTAGTAAATTCAGCAGGACATGTTTTAATCAACAAAGTTCAAAGAAATACTGTACACGAGACTCAACAATGCGCAAATCGATATTAGATCATGTTAGTACAAATCTAAAAAACCCTTTTCACCATATAGCCATTATAGAATCTACAATGTCTGATCACAAGCAGATATATTTGGAATTAAAGAAATTCAAGCCCCCGCAAAAGATTCAAATTAGATACAATGCTATGGATTATGAAAAGCTGTACACATATTTTGACAAAGCCATGATGCTTAATGAATCCCAAGACGACTATCATATATTGGAAACCGCTATACTAAACCAAGTAAATCACTGCAAAACAGAAAAAATAAAAATTCTAAACTCACCCCAAAAAGACTGGATCAATAAGGATATTTATTATACACGGAATAAATCACAGAAACAAACTATGGACCGAGTTTCAATTAAATCTACAAACAAACCGAAAAATATGTGGAACTTGATAAATAATTTAGCTAGTAACAACATTAGGCAATGCTGTGCACCTCCAAAACTTATTGTAGAATCAAAGAAATTATCGGATCCTATAGAAATTTGCACAGAATTCAACCGCTATTTTTCCTCGATAGGTCCTATCTTGGCTAATGAGATACTAAAATTTTATCATGATAACTTCAAAGAGGCTTTGCCCCATGCCATTAGTCATTCCGAGCTTTCAACTCTTAGGCCATGTGATGCTGAGGAAATTTCTAAAATTATTGATGAACTTGATTCAAATACTAGTACTGGTCTTGACGGAATATCCACAAAAGCTATCAAGTGCATAAAAAAATTACTGGTATACAGATTGTCTAAGTGTTTTAATAAGCTGTTGCTAAATGGTGTATTTCCGGATTCTTTGAAAATGGCAAAAGTCACTATCGCCCTATATCTGTCTTACCTGTCTTATCGAAAATTCTTGAAAAAATCCTACACAATCGCCTTGAAACATACCTAAAATCAATTAATTTTATTTTTGAACGTCAATACGGATTTAGACCTAAAAGCAACACACTCTCGGCTACTATTAATTTAGTTACTAAAATTAAATCAGAAATAGATAAGAAAAATATAGTCCTCGGAATATTCATCGATTTAAAAAAAGCTTTTGATACTGTTAGCCACGAACTACTATTAAAAAAATTCGAAATCATCGGTATTAAAGGTTCTGCACTAAACATTTTTCGACCTTACCTTAATAACGTGCATGAACTATGCCTACATGGTCAAATAATTTTGTATGCTGATGATACGTGTTCGTTCTACTTTGGGTCAACGATAAAAGATGTAATGGAAAAAGCTCAGGATGACTTAGATAAACTGTTCTCCTGGTTCAAGTTTAATCTACTCACTATAAACATTTCTAAGACTTGCTATGTTATCTTTAGGGCCAAAAATAAAGTTATCCTACCACATGAACCGTTGCAAATCAACAATATAACTATAAAGGAAAAAGATTGCGAAACATATCTTAGACTAAGGATTGATAAGTTTTTAACGTGGAAAAGTCATATCGAGCACTTAAGTACTAAACTTTCGTCGATAATCGGATCACTTCGACACATTGTTCGTTGTATACCGCGTAAATTTCGTTTTACATTATACAATTCCCTTGTGAAATCGAACTTAATATACTTAATCGAAATCTGGGGCAGCGCCACGAAGACAAGGTTAGCCGAACTCCAAATAATTCAAAATAAGATTATTAAAGCGCTTTTTCATTGTCATTATTAACGCCTACTTTGAAAATCTATAGCGAAACCAAAAATTAATGAACATAAAAAAATTGTATATTTATAGCACATGCATTCTCATTAGGAAAATATTAAACAACTCTCTCCATACTAACCTATCCTTTGCAAAACACACAACTAAGCGAAGTACGCGTCGAGCCAGTTTTCTTGTTTTACCCAAGACACAAACAAAAACATACGGCAAAAAAAGTCTTGCGTTTGAAGGTGCACAGTTTTTTAACAACATACCCTCTGATATGAAAAGTGTAAACTCATTTAACACATTTAAACGTAAACTGCGTCAACATAATTATTACCAATACGTATTATTAATAACTTTAAATGTGTTAAGTGGGTGTGTATGGTGTACTAATTATGTTCAACGGACGACGGCATGGAATTCATAATAAGTACCTATATGTAATTAATATTCTCATGTAAGTGACACATTGTCTTTTTGAGAATAAATTTCTATAAACCTATAAATCAAGTTCTTTGCCAGCCAGGCCTTGTATATTTTGGTGAACAACATTAAAACTAGACCTGGCCTTTGTCTGCCCTCTTAGTTTAAAGCCTCAGAGGTTGTCTGGTTGATAACATCAACATTATTATTATTTTATCTGTTTTTATATTCAAATAATCTCCTGCAAAATGTTTAGCCTGCAAGGAGCGAAGTATTTTAGTTTCTGCAAATTCAATTTCAGTAGCGGTTATCACAACACTGTCGCGGCGGGGCAGCAGTTTTGCGAACCTACAAACGTATACAATAAATAACACGTAATAGTTTACTCTATGAGGAAATTCGCGAAGCGAGCTCGTATAACACGCAATGTGTCACGGGCACTGACACTGTGTGTGTCAAAACCTTTTCTTCAGGTATGTTTGTAATAGACTCGCCATCTAGTGTCTTAAGAGGCCACTGTGACGGATCTAATGAGGCCCACTCGGGTCCATGAAGCCACAAGGGGTGTGAAATTAACTTATGTGGTGTAATACCACGCGAAAGAATATCAGCAGGGTTCACAACACCTGCGACATGAAAGAAACTATCAGCTGAAATATTATCAGTGATTTGAACAACGCGGTTCGCAACAAACGTTTGCCACCTATGTGGCGAACTCTTTATCCAAAACAAAGCGACTTTGGAATCGATGAAAGAAAATGTCTTGATTGGGAAACGATGAGAATAATTATCAAGAACTGCACGAAGCCACTTCGACATTAGTACGGCTCCACATAGCTCGAGACGCGCTATCGAAACAGGCTTAGTCGGGGCGACTTTAGTCTTGGCACATACCAGTTGGACGGTATTACCAGCCACAGTACTCACGTGTAGGTACACTACAGCACCGTACGCGTTCTCACTGGCATCGCAGAAACCCAGATGACGCTATTCTCAAACGCACCGACGTGACGCGGTATACGCAATTCGTTAAAAGAGGGCAATTCAGTGCAAAACTGTTTCCACATTTTAATAATAGATGGTGGTGGCACATCGTCCCAATCGAGATGAAGTAGCCAAAGCTGTTTTATTAACAACTTGGCATACACTACTGTGGGAGCAACGAAGCCCATTATGTCCCACAGACGGGCAACAGTCGACAAGATAGAGCGTTTAGTGCATGTATCGTTGTCAGGTATTGATATTTTAAAGTAAAATGAATCGTATAGTTTATTTTTGTTTTTATAGTGTTTTGTCACCATTCAAACTTAATAATATAAATTGCACTTTAAAAAGACAACTGTGAACCTGTGACAGACGAGGAATTGAACCCCGTGTCTTACGCAATCCGGGCGTATGCCTATACCACTCGGCCACCGTCACATTAACAGGTCTGTTGAATTTTGCAAGCGTTTCTTAACGCGTAGGCTGCGTGACATCATCAATGTTGTGAGATTGCTCTCACAATATCTGAGGGAAAATATTTTTACAAATATTAGCACAAACATTTAGCACAAACTGACTATTGCTATTCCATTTGACAAGGTCCCATCCTGCGCCCTTGAACAGTTCAATTAATTGCTGAGAGGCGGAGACTGCTTCTGACTCATCAGGGAGAGAGAAAGCAAGGTCGTCCATATAAAGCGAAGAAGACGCAATGCGACTCGCAAGTGGGTATTTCGCACCATCATCATCGATGAGCTGTCTCACCGTGCGCAATGCATGATAAGGACTCGACGTTAAGCCGAAGCATACGCGATTGAATTGGTACAGCACGAGTGGGTCTTGTGGACTAAAGCGATATAGAAAACACTGATAACGACGATCAGCCTCACGCATAATAATTTGAAGAAACTGCTGACGGCAGTCCGCGGTCATTGCGACAGCGAACAGGCGGAAGTTCAAAATAATTTTAAATAAATTGCCCTGCAAGTTCGTTCCTGGATGCAGAATATCATTCAGGGATCGCCTAGTACTGGTTTTGCAGCTGGCATCCATAACAATGCGGAGACGAGTCGACGTCTTATCTTCACAGACGACTCCGTGGTGAGGTATGACGTAAATGGGTTCGGGATCACGTGACTCGTAATGAGGCGCGGGGGCAATATAATCCTTATCCAAATAATCCTTTATGACGTCATCATATGCCGATCGCAACTTGGGGGATGCTTCCAATTTTCTTTCGAGGCACATGAAACGTTTGCGAGCGATTTCGAGAGAATTCCCTAAGGAATAAACGTCCTCGTTGAATGGCAGGCCGACAACGTATCTGCCAGTAACGGGATCGCGAGTTGTAGTCGCTTTATAAAATTCTTCGCACTCAACATCAGCGGGTTGCTGAGCGGGGGTAGTGGAGTGTAGCTCCTCAAGCTCACAAAAACGCCTGACTAAAGAGTCAATAGCGACAGGTTCCTGAGCGTGGCAACATGTCAGGGCCTGGTGATTATAAAATGTAGGTATTGTGGGTGCAGTACCCATGACCACATATCCCAACACCGTATGTAAGGCGGAGGGCGCCGATGAGTCGCGCGACAAGTGAACTACATCGGGGAGAAACAAGTGCGGAAAGAGGGACGCGCCTATCAAGACGTCTACTTTATTAGGCACTCCGAAACTCTCGTCCGCCAGCGGCAATCCTTCTAAATGAGATAAGACAGAATTGTCTACCATCGCGGTTGGCAATAAGTCGGTGACTTGGTCAACGATAAGTGAAGAAATGTTAAGCACGACAAGTTATTTGAATCAGGTGCGTCGTAGGTAGCACAAAGCGCGACGTCCTGGCGCGAAACTGCGGCAGCAGCGACGCGGGATACGGGCACGACGGGGGACGCGGGGGCGCGGGCGCCGCACACTCGGCAGGCGCGTGACGCGGAACAACTGACGGCGCGGACGCGGCCGGAGGATGACCCGGGTTTTCGCGTTTAAAGTGCAACATAGTGTGATGTTTCATTTTACACACACGGCAATTAATATTAGAAGTGCAGTTAGAAACACGGTGATTAATACTTAAACAGTTCACGCATGCATTTTTTTCCTTCACACATTTAAAACGCTCTTGAGGTGTCATCTTATTAAACTCTGAACATTTAAACAAGTTTTGATGCACAATATTAGTACACAAACACCTTGAATTACTTTTAACAGTACTGACGTACGCCTGGTACTTAGGCGCCGAAACGGGGTTGTTTACGTTATTTGATTACTTACGTTATTCGTCGAGTATTATTGTTATTGTTTTGACGGCCAGTTAATGAACCGGGAATCGATTGAGTTCTTTCTAAAATCTTAGCGCGAACCTTAACAAATTCGACCAAGTCCTCGAAGTTAGGTATTTTCGAACTAGTACTTAGCTCGAAAGCGCGAACAGTATCCGAGTCTAACCTTTTTAGGGCAATATGAAGTAGAATTAAATCCGTTAGATTATTTAGTTTTAAGTTATTTAAAGCGCACACTGCACTTGTGAAATTTTCAATAAATAAATCAAAGTTAGCGGCTGAGGCCGATTGCAGAGGCTTAAAATCAAATATTTGATTCAAGTACGTGGAAGCTAACATTCTTTTGTCTTCGTATTTATCAATTAAAGCTTGCAATATCAATTGATAATTCTCAGCGCTCGGAGTTATACCTGCGCACACGGTCTGAGCCTTCCCAGTCAATTTGCTCATTAAATAATATAGCTTCTCGGCGGCCGTGAGGGATGGATTATCATGCACGGTGGATTTAAAGCTGGCATAAAATAATGGCCAGGAACGAATATCGCCAGAAAAGGTCATTAGCTCAATTGGCGGTAATGTGGCGACACCCTTATTCGGGGCTAAGATATTTTTTGTATCAAATAAAGTACTAGGTTGTGATTGCTGCACACACTCCGTACGTAATCGCTTGATCCTGCTGAACAATGATTCAAACGCGACATAGCTCTTATAGTCGGGCTTACCAGAGGGGTCTACCTCTAACAAATTAATTCATTACTATTTATTTGTAATATTTGCACGTCTGCTTGCAAGCTGAATACATTTACTTTGTTTGCGTTCGGCGTTAGTTCGAAACGCACGCACCAGCACATAACTACTTAGTCAGAGCGCCACTGCTTATAGTGATGTACATCATTCGATAATTTGGGTATCGATAAAATCCTTTATCGCTACTATGGACAAATATCTTCTAAGAACAGCATCGAACAGCAGCCTCAATTCTAAGCGGCCTACTGATGATCAAGAATGGCAAACAGCCAAGCGTCCTGCAATCATGAAAAACTCCAGCAGTGGTAACACGTCGGGTGAGCTACCTACGTTCAATAGATACCAAAACCTTACCGTAGACAATGATACGGAGTCAGCAGAGAAAACCAACAATCCTGCTCCTTCCATTGGTCGCCCCGGGCGTATTCCTCCCGTTATTTTGGAGATTGATCAAAACTGGACACACCAGAAGTTACAAGAGATGATTAAAACATTCGCCAACAGTTTTCATTTGCATTACCGAGGCAAAAATAAAGTTGCCGTTATTTGCTACACTCCTGCAGCTCACGAAGCCATCAAAGAAGGACTTCGCAGCAATAAAATTCATTTCCTCACCTATTCCAGAAAGGACGAAAAAGTTCCTAAATTAGTAATTCGAGGACTTCCAGCCGATCTCAGTGACAACGTCTCACAGGAATTAGCTAACATGGGCTTAAAGGTTGACTCCGTTACAGTTTTGAAGTCTTCAAACCAGAAAGTGGCTCCATTTCCACCACTATTGGTGCAACTGTCTCTTGGATCTGACCCGACAAAATTAAAACAAGTGAAATACCTCTTCAACTGTGTCATTACCATCGAAAAATTTAAACCTAACAGATCGTCTGGTACACAATGTTACAGGTGCCAAAACTTTGGGCATTCGTCAAAAAACTGCAACATGCCTCCTCGCTGTGTGAAATGCGCTGAAAATCATACTACCGCTGATTGTCAGAAAAAAGACAGACACGAACCCGCCCGATGCTGCAATTGTGGACAAGACCATCCAGCAAATTATCGTGAGTGCAATGCACGAGTACTGTATGTTGAAAGCCTTCGTAAGAAAATGAATCATCGTAAACCACCTGCTGCCACACTAAGACTGCCAAAAAGGACTCTAGATCTTGCAAAACCCGCACTTCAAACTCCAGCTGAAACACCATCAACGAGGTCTTGGGCGGCGCTACTTGCTGGTCCACCTAAGCAGTCGTCCTTCAAGAAACCATTAGTTATGGAGCCAACTAATGACAACAAGCCTATGGATTCCATTACCATTGAAATACTTGAAATTATGGAGACTATTAAGAAGATTCGAGCTGAGTTTCAATCATGTAATTGGATGTTCGGTAAAATAATGTTAGTCCTCAAGCATCTTGGTCATCATATTTAAGTCATCCAAACTAGGCATTATTTCATGGAACGCTGATGGCGTAAGAAAATACAAAATACATGAATTGCTCGAGCTTGCGGTGAGTGATTTGTCTGTCGATGTAATCGCCTTATGCGAAACTAAACTAACTTCAAACATAGCCATAAAAACTCCTGGATTCAATTGTTATCGCAGTGATAAAAATCAAAATGGTCGAGGTCAAGGAGTAGCAATTTTGATTAAAAGTAGTATTCAACACTCAATAATTGTTGTACCAAGTATGAAGAACCTTGAAGCCATTGCGATAAAAATTCACCTGTCTGGTAGAGAAGTTATCATTGTTTCTGCATATCAATCTCCCAACCTTCCGTTAGTGCATGCCGATTTAGATAACTTATTCTCGTTAGGTGGTAATGTCTTGATTTGCGGGGATTTCAACGCAAACCACGATTATTGGAACAGCAGCTATTGCAACACTAGAGGCAGAAGCTTATTTAGACACATGCTTGCTAATAATTACTTTATATACGCACCTTCTAAGGCAACTCAACTCAATTACAGAGCTGATCTAAGCCCTACGACTCCCGATCTAATACTATCATCTAGGACTGACTTAATCAATGATCTCGAAGTAATAACAGCTTTATCGTCAAACCATCTACCAATTTTTGTCCGCCTTGGTGGAGAAGTTGCTTTGTGTCCTAAATCTACCTCTAATTATTATCGGTATGATAAAATTGACTGGAAAAAGTTCCGTAGCGTACTCGACAGCGACATCGAACTTAATGCTAAGCCCCTTATTTCAAGGCCAGATATTGATGATGCTATATCAAAATTTCACAAATCTATTATCTTGGCTAGGGATGCTGAGGTGCCTACTGGTGTGTTCCAGGATAGCCCTTGTACTTACTACATAAAGAGGCTAATACGGTACAAGAATAATTTGCGTAGGCAAGAACAAAAATTACCTCGAGGTGTTTTAAAAAGGCATTTGCGAAATCTAATTAACAAATTACAGGCCTCCGTTAGATGCTACATAACCAAACATCACGATAAGGTTTGGAACAATAAGCTTGCCAAGGTAAATAATGTCAACTCTGATCTTTGGCGGATTACCAGGTCACTTAACCCCAAGTCGGTTATTATCCCTCCGCTAAAAAAGGCCGATGGCACACTAGCTTCATCGTGTATTGATCAAGCTAACGAACTAGCCAACGCATTCTATTCGAATATGTCCCTAACATTGGGCTGGCGCAGCAATCCCAATATTGAGAGCGAAGTTGGCAAGTCCAGGATGTCGTTGATAATTACCCTGGTAATATTTTACAGCATCCGGTAACGCCTCATGAAGTTCGTTCAGTCTTGAAAAAACTTAAAAACCGTAAATCGCCAGGAGAAGACGAAATACATAATCTGCTGCTTAAAAATATTTCCCAATTATAACCGGTTAAGTGCGTGTCGGACCCGCGCACTGAGGGTTCCGTGCCACCCTTAACTGAATTCAGGGTCCACTTACTTTCACTTAATGAAAACATCACAATATATTGCGACAGCAAAAATAACTTTGTTTTTCATAGTGTTTGTATGAAAGACAAAGTTATATTTGCGGTTGATAAAAATGTGCAATATCTCAAAAACTACTGGTTCGATCTCCTTCAAACCAATTTTCGTTGCAAGTTTTTGTTGAGATCTACATCATATATTTTTTTCAAAATTTTCACTTTCTTAGTTCAAAAGTTAGATGGGGGGGACGCCCATTTTACCACTTTGGAAGCGTCTATATCTCAAACCTTACACTTTTAGAAAAAATGGTTTTAGAAACCTCAACATCATTTTAAAAGACCTATCCATAGACACCCCACACGCATAGGTTTGAGTAAAAAAAAAATTTAGATTTTAGTTTCATGTATGGGAGCCCCCCCTTAAATATTGATTTTTCTTACTTTTTGTATCTGAATCGGAAAGCGGTGAACAAAATACATCTACCTACCAAGTTTCAGCTATGTGATGCTAATAGTTTCCGAATAAAGTGGCTGTGACATACGGACGGACAGACAGACAGACAGACAGACAGACAGACAGACAGACAGACAGACAGACAGACAGACAGACAGACTTGACGAAACTATAAGGGTTCCGTTTTTTGCCATTCGGCTACGGAACCCTAAAAAGCTTTGGTTCTTCTCACTAAAATATTTAACGGTTGTCTTACCATATGCTATTATCCAAGTTGCTGGAAAACTGCAAAGGTGATAGCTTTAAAGAAACCTGGTAAAGACAATGCTATACCAAGCAACTACAGACCGATTAGCTTACTTCCATCTGCTGGTAAAGTATTTGAAAATATTATCTTTAAGCGGCTTCAGAAGTACGCTGAACATCTTATAATTAATGAGCAATTTGGTTTTAGGGCCTCACACTCTACGGTACAACAATAAGCTCGTGTCGCTGAACATGTTGCTCATCATCTTAATGTCAAACAGTCTACAGGAATGTTTCTATTAGATATAGAAAAAGCGTTTGACACTGTGTGGCATGATGGCCTGCTGCATAAGTTGATCGGCTTGGGGATTCCTTTATCTTTAGTAAAACTGGTTCAATCGTATCTGAAGGATAGAAACTTTAGAGTTCATATTGATTCTAACAAATCATCTTTATATCCAATTCCAGCCGGGGTTCCCCAGTGTTCCATACTTGGGCCCGTTTTGTTCATCTTGTATATTAACGACGTCCCAGTGCAAACCCGAACCGATCTTGCCTGTTTTGCAGATGACACAGCTTCCTACACATCATCAAAACATGTTGATCTGATAATTGATCGGCTTCAGCTATCTCTGGACGCCTTACATGGATTTTTCAATACATGGAAACTAAAGTTGAATAGTTCCAAAACGGAAGCCATCTTATTTACAAGGAAACGGCTGCCACCTGTTAGAAACCTAAAAATTGACGACCACCTGATACCCTGGAGCAATTTTGTTCGATATCTTGGCGTGATCCTGGACACAAAATTAAATTGGACGAAACACGTGATGAATGTGCGTGTGAAAGGTGCCAAAGCTTTAGGCTCACTTAGACCAATAATGAATCGTGCATCCAAACTAAGTCCAAATACTAAACTACTCGTATACACTGCCCTTGTTAGGCCAATCCTAACTTACGCGTGCCCAGTTTGGAGTAGTACGTGTCGAACCAACTATGACATCTTACAAGTTATTCAAAATAGAGCACTTAAAATTGCATTTAATACAAAATTTAAAACAAACTTAAAAAATCTGCATTCATCAATAAATTTTCCATTATTAATACAATTTATTTACAAATTAACATACAAATTTTATAACAATAATAAACATAATACAAACCAGTTAATATCGAATTTATGTAAAACTACAATACGCGATTTGCATTACATCGACAGATACGGAACTTATCGCTTGCCCCATCACTACATGTTGTTCCCGCCCGACCAGTCTATTGAGCCCGGCGAGTAGCCGCGGTGCCCCCTCGCTGGCCCTACATTAGTATGACGGCGGGGGGGGGGGGGGGGGGGGGGGTGGAGGTTCGCTGCGCGGCCTGCGTAGCTGGCCGATGTTTTATTATTTTGATTGTTTACGTGTATAGTGTTCGCACTACCGTCAAATCCTACACAATGTTTATGCGATAAGCAATTATTTCTACAAAATCGTTGCAACATTAGATTCTTAGATTTAGATTCTTAATTTTATACATCCATGTTCTTTAAAAATGTTTATTTACCTAACACTGTTCATAATCTTTGGAGGCGATCGTAGCCTGGTAAGATTAATATTAGTTTTATGTTAAGGTGATGCCAATGCTTTTGTCAATTGTATTACCTGTATGTGCTAATTTATGTTAATAAAGACATTTTAAAACAACAAAACTTTGTTTGCAATTTAAGATCCAATTTTATGTATGTATTCTCGCAAATAAATTTTCTGATTTCTGATTTCTGACAAACGTTCATTATATTCATCTAGAATTTTTTCGAAACTGTCACGTAATGAATCCACGTTGGCAGATTCGTCAAGGAAACTTTCCCTCCTCGCGGCGCCCTTATGAATGTTTGAAGATAAATCATAGATTTTTTGTACGACTTCGAAAATAGCATTACGTTTAGCTATTAACACGTTCCGGGACAGTGCCCGCCTACAGGCGTGAAAACAATAAAACATCTATTGTGTCTGGAGTAGTGTCCCGGAACGTGTTAAAATAGTTAGCCGAATATCATCGTCGGCAGAAATATCATTTAGAGACATGTTGAAACGAGTAAATTGTTATTTAATATGGGAAATGATAAATAGGTATGAAATTACCGCGATGCCCAACTATATGAGGCAAAGTAGGTAGTCGGGGTAGAAACACGTATGCCGGTATGAACGTGTAGCTATAAGTAAAAATATGAAAATATCAATGTTTGTGGAATATTAATGTAAAATTATTGTAAATATACGTACATATGCAATATATCTAGACGAATTAATGCGTAACACAATGTTACGAGCGAAGATTGCGAGTATTTTTCGCGATAAGGTTTTACTAGGGAGATGACGCAATGTCGATCTACGCAATATAATGAAATATGATTGAAAATCACTTATTAGGACCTAAATAAGAAGTATGCTAATAAGGGCTGATGAATTAATCCGCAATGGATACAAATAAATGTGAATAAATCGGTAAAAAGGTCCGGTTCGATAAGGACCAGTAAAGATGGTCGCGCCAAAACCTTCGATAGCAAATATGTTTTCAGAGTGAGCTGAAACTGTAAATACACGTGGTACGACAAAATCAGGAGTGGAGCAACAGGGGACATGCAGGCTTACCACCATAGGTATTCGCGCCCGACTCCAACGGGCACGGCGAAGTCCAGGTCCGGCCAGGGAAGCCCGAGGTCACTGTGCACTCCAGAACGTTCCCGAAAGACACTATCACACCACGGGAGACATGACACACCTTGTAGCAAATTACTAGGACGCAATGTCCAGGAAAATATAGATTTTCACTCGAAAATCGCGGAGAGTCACACCGCGCCGGCCGGTAGCTTCCATGCAACTGAATTTCTTCTTGCGGCCGATAGATGGCGCTAGGCGTATCGGCGCTGCATGTTTGTTTCAAAGGTTTGGTGTAAAAGGAGCGGGAATGTGTACCACGTTTAAAAATTTGAATTTAATTTAATTGTAGAAGGTTAGATATATTTGGCGTCACCAGTCATCATGCAGTTATACGTAGCGATAGCGAGAGCACACCAGTTCGTGTCGTGTTTGACGCGTCATGCAAAGGTACTAATGGAGTATCACGACGACGACGAACTGCTCGTTGGTCCGGTTTTGCAGGAAGATCTTCGCAGTATAGTCTTGAGATGGAGAATGCACGCCGTTTGTTTCGTTTCAGACCTGAAAAAGATGTATAGAATGGCATTAGTAACTAAAGAACATACGGATTATCAGCGTATACTGTGGAGAAAAGACCCTACTGAAGATATCAAAGAATATCGTTTACTTACCGTGACGTTTGGAACTGCATCTGCACCTTACCTCGCCGTGAAGACGTTGATACAGTTGGCCGAAGATGAAGGCGCCCACTTTCCGATTGCTTCTAAAATCCTGAAAGAAGATTTTTATATGGATGACGTTCTATGTTCATTTGATGATGCTGTTTCAGCCATTGAAGCTAGTGAACAGATGATAAACTTGCTGAAAAGAGGTGGATTCGAATTGCAAAAATGGTCATCCAATAGTGCAGAATTTATGAAATCTATCAAGTCTGAAGATCGATCATCGAAAATACAACTGAATTTAAATATAGACGGAACTATCAAAACTTTGGGTTTATTGTGGGATTTAGCAAAAGACGAATTCAAATATGATATCAACTTACGTCCTGTGGTAGATACTACTTTTACAAAACGGATCATTCTATCAGAAATACAAAAACTCTTTGATCCCCTTGGATGGATTGCACCAACCATAATTATGGCGAAGATTTTAATACAGAAATTATGGTTGAAGAAATTAGATTGGGATGAACAAATTGATGAGATGCTGATAGAAGAATGGTTGAAAATAAGACAAGACTTCGAAAACGTTGTAAACAGATGGTTAGGATTTTCTACTAAAGACAGCGAACAGATTGAGCTGCATGGATTTTCAGATGCATCCGAGAAAGCGTACGCCTCAGTTGTTTATTGCAGAATAATCAACTTGGATGGCACTATCACTACAAAACTGCTTGCAGCTCGAAGTAGAGTCGCTCCTGTCAAGACAGTTTCAGTACCAAGATAAGAGCTTTGTGGTGCGGTTTTACTTTCAAAGCTCCTGAAACATGTGGCAGCTGCAATGCGAATACCTGCATCACAAATATTTGCTTGGACTGATTCGTCAATCGTCTTATCTTGGCTGTGTGGAGAACCATCGCGCTGGAAACAATTCGTCGCGAACCGCGTCGTCGAAGTTCTGGAAAATGTCAAGCACGATCAATGGTTTCATGTTGTGTCCGACGAAAACCCCGCTGACATTGCTTCTCGCGGTGCGCCTCTCTCGAACCTGGAAACTTGCCTTACTTAAACGCACTGTTGGCACCAACTTCTGTGTGCCACGCTCAGCAGGGGCCCACTGAAAACCAGCGTCAGGTCCCTCAGGGGACCTGGCTTATGCTGAGTGAGGTCCTCTTGGCTATAGGCGTCACACACACACACACACACACACGCACACACACAAACACACACACACACGCACACACACACACACACACACACACACACACACACACACACACACACACACACACACACACACACACACACACACACACACACACACACACACACACACACACACACACACACACACACACACACACACACACACACACACACTGCGGCACTGGTTAGCTGGGATTTCGCATTTATCCTAGTGTTTTTTTTTTGTTTTGTTTCCTCTCGTTTTAACTTTTTTGTGTTATCTATAATTTTTTTCTTTGTCTGTAATTTATGTGTTATATTGTGTATGTGTGTGTTTGTGATGTTATGCCATTAAATACTTTTTCTTTTCTTTTCTTTTTTCTTTTCTTTTCTTTTTTCTTTTCAAAAGAAAATAGATTTCGAAGAATTTTCCAATCTAAATGAACTTTTAACAGTTATAGTCTACAGCTTAAGATTTTTAAATAGCAAGAAAAATCCAGACGGAATAGAGAAACCAATTACAACACAAGAATTGTGACGGTGCTAGACAGCATAACGCACACAATAACCGAGCACCGCCACAATGACACACACTGATGACGTAGGCGCGCGAAGCACGCGCGGGCCGTGCAACGCGATCTCCCCCCTACACCCCGCAACCACCCCGCAAAGCCTTATAACGCGCTGCGCGGCCGAACGGAGCGGCATTCGTTGGAGCCCGGCCGCAGAGGCATCAAGTAGGCGCGCGAGTATTGCTCTCCGGTCTCTGACGAATGCTGCCCCCTCCCTCCTAACATCCTTTCTCCAACCAAGGGCTAGTCGGCGGCGGAGCATTCGCTGACCTCTTGGAATCCCAAGTAGTGCAACCAGGGTTTGGGGATTGTAGGCCAGGAGCTAGTCGGCGGCGGAGTATTCGCCGACCTCCAGGCAGTTAGGATTCGTTTGTCGGGGTTGGGGCGTCCGATACTCTGGACCCAGAGGCAAGTCGGCGGCCGAGCTTTCGCTGACCTCCTGGGATCTGGGGTAGGAGGAGTCGGCGGCTGAGTTTTCGTTGACCTTCCGGGGGCTTAGGCCAGGGGCTAGTCGGCGGCAGAGTGTTCGCTGACCTCCAGGCAGTTAAGATTCTCTTGTCTGGGTTGGGGCGTCCGATACTCTGGACCCAGGGGCAAGTCGGCGGCTGAGCTTTCGCTGACCTCCTGGGATCTGGAGTAGGAGGAGTCGGCGGCCGAGTTTTCGCTGACCTTCCGGGTGTTTAGGCCAGGGGCAAGTCGGCGGCAGAGTGTTCGCTGACCTCCAGGCAGTTAGGCTAGTTAACGTGCGACCAGGGTTACCCCACCTCCTCATCCTGAAGACCGAACCCAGTCCCGATCCCTACATCCCGAAGCTACTAATTACGCCGCGAATAAACCGATACAACCGTTTCGACGCCGAGTACGTCCGCATAACATAAGTTTCGCCTTTCGATAAGGAATTCCGTAGATAAGTACAGTGGCACTAGAGTAATTAAGATTAACACTAATTAAGGTAAGGATTGTACACCTAGTTGTTAGCACTATCCAGAATAGAACCGTATTTACCGTATGAGTGGTTTCATTCACGGTTTCCCTGCAATCATTATTAGGTACACATCTCTCCCTCCCGTTAGGCAAGGGCGGAGCCAGGTATCTGTATGCTGACGAAGGACTCAGGCCGAGCTAGCCGAAAGGGACCTTCGTCACAGAATTAAACTCTGCTTTGAAAAAATGCATAAAAATAGTACACGATGAATTTAGAGAAGAAATCGAAGACCTGAAAGCAAACAAGAAAGTAAAGAAAAGTAGCAAATTAAAAACACTTAATCCGTATATCGATGAAGCTGGTATACTCAGGGTGGGCGGAAGATTAAGGAATTCTAACTTACCTGAAGACAGCAAACATCCGATTATCCTGAAAAATAAAAGCAAATTAACTTACCTGATCATCTCTGATGCACATAGAAGAACTTTACACGGTGGAACCCAGCTAGTTTTGACTTACCTTCTTTCAAAGTTCTGGATTCTGCAAGCAAAAAATATAGTCAAAGCATACATACACAAGTGTTTGATATGTGCTAGGCAGAAAGCACTTGTTAAGACACAACTGATGGGAGACTTACCGCAAGTTTGCACAACACCTGCGCGTCCTTTTCAACATAGTGGCGTTGATTTTGCTGGTCCTTTGTATGTACTGATGTCAAAGGGACGTGAAGCCAAGCAGGACAAGGCATACATAGCCATATTTATATGTATGTCCACCAAAGCAATTCACTTGGAGCTTGTTGGTGATTTGACATCTGAGTCTTTCATTGGGGCGTTTCGTCGTTTTGTAGCTCGCAGGGGCAGATGTTCACATTTATGGAGCGATCAGGGCAGGAACTTTGTTGGTGCTAACAAACAGCTAGCAGTAGAATTTCAAATCGCAAAATTGGAACTCCCTGGTCATTTACAAAATCAGTTAGCTTTAGAGGGTACACAATGGCACTTCATTCCCCCCTACAGCCCGAATTTCGGGAGATTATGGGAAGCCGGAGTTAAATCGATCAAGTACCACCTACGGCGAATACTCACAGCGCATCTGACCTTTGAAGAAATGACCACAACTCTGTGTGACATAGAAGCTTGCCTTAATTCGCGACCTTTGGTTCTAATAGACACTTCTGATCCAGACGCACCGGAACCGTTAACGCCGGGTCACTTTTTGATAGGGGAGCCTCCAGTTACTGTACCTACTCCTGATTTACAAAATATTCACTTAAACCGTTTAAATCGTTGGCAAATGACTCAAAAATTGGTTAGGGATTTTTGGCATAGATGGCAAACTGAATATTTGGCTAGATTACAAACTAGACCTAAATGGCTTAAAAAACAAAGCGAATTTAATGTAGGTGATATTGTATTACTTAAAGATGAACAATTACCTCCTGGCAAATGGTCATTAGGTAGAATAGTTGCCAAGCACCCTGGTCCAGACGGTTGTACCAGAGTATATAGTGTTAGGTACCGTAATGATGTTGTGAAACGTTTGGTTAGCAAGTTGTGTGCGTTACCTATCAATGATAATGATAGATTGGTTGTTTGATTGCACACATTGTTATGTTAACTTAGATGCATGTGAATTTTTTTTTATATTCATCTGTGTATTCTTTTGTCTAAGTTTCACTATCTTGTTTACTTTTGGCTATGTGTTTGTGATGATAAATACTGTGAAAAATTCATTGATGTCAAGCAATTGTAAGTACATGCATGCGTACCATTGTCAACGATATTTGAACTGTAAGATTAAGATATTTATTGAAAGTCCTGTCGTACTTTGGTGGGCGGCATGTTATGTTTGTAGTAAGTTTTATGCATCTTCATTCAAAGACCGAGTAAAAACAGTCGCAATAAATTCATCGTCCAAACCACGCGCATTTTCGTTGCACTCCGTACTCTGCCATTCGACAGTCAACCCTAAATTTAAACACCTAAACAACAATGTGAACATGACGTGTCAAAGTCATTTTTTTTTTAATTGGTCAAGTAGCTATATTATTCCCAAATTTATACAAGCATAAATCTTGATGATAAAAAAAACATATGATGGAAACACCTAAAACAAAACTGCTAATTGATTTCGTTTCTATAAAGTTCGAACGTTTGAACCATAACATAAAAAGGGACAGTATTTTTTGTTGTTTATTTACCATGCCTATTTAATATTGTTTTATATGCCTTCAATAAATGATTTTATTATTTTAACCAAATGAGAAAATTTATAAGAACTAGTTATTTGTAAATTGATATTATTTGTTTATTTGTGAATTGCATAAGATTGCTATAATATAGGTCATTTTCAGTGCTTCTATACCTAATATAGCTTAAAAAGTGATAGAATATTTGTTTTTTTTTTTAACTACTTGCCTACATTATATTGTTTTTTTCATGCCTTCAATAAATGATTTTATTATTATAACCAAATGAGAAAATTGATTAGAACTAGTAATTTATAAATTTGTATTATTTATTTATTTGTGAATTGCTTAAGATCGCTATAACATAGACAATTTTCAGTGCTTATATGCGCAATAAAAAAACTGCAGATACTTGCTTGGCAGCTGTTCTGTAAAGCACGATGCTTTTAGGTATAGTACATCATTTTTATTCAATACATTAGTTTATTGCAAACGTTTTTTTTTTCAAAAGCGCCATCTCTTGATGATAAAAATCATATTTGATGGCAAGACCTAAAATTAAACTGCTAATTGATTTGGTTTCTATGGTATTCGAAAATTTTAACCATAGCATAATATATAGGTAGATAGTGCCATCCACGACGGCGCGGCCCACCACTCGTCCAAATCGTTTATAGTACGTGTGCAAGCTTTTTCCAATATTTGAATTGAATTTGGAACATCCTAATGACTTACGTATGACAAGCACACCACAAAAAATACACTCAAAGGGAAAGATGTTCTACTTAGATCATAAAATTAATATTCTTATCAGAAGACAAGAAAAAGTAAGAACTGACAAACGAAACCGATTTTAGATGACAGTAACTATCTAAAGTACGTAACATTTGTAACTTAAAATGAGATAACCTTTTGTTCAGGTAATTTCGTCATGATCTTAGAACAACGACGTATTTGACAAAAATCCAAAAATCGTTTTATTGCATTTTTGGTACATAAACACCGAAAATTTTATTACCAATTAAGAAAAAAAATATTTTTCTTAATATATCCGGAGTTACGCAGTAGGTACAATGACGTTTCTGATAAACGTCCGTAGTAAAAAGACGTATGTACGCATATGTCATGCGGACGTCCGACGGATCCGCCCAAGTGACATTGTTCGTTGGACTAGCCTGCAAAGTACCAGGAACTCCAAGAAATGACTCGAATTTAATTTAATGTGTTTTAGACACGTTTAAAAGACAAAAATGCTAAAAACAAATTCAGCAGTCGGTTTTTATTATACGTCACTTTTCTATGGCATAAGAATAAATTGATTAAAAGATAACAAGTTTTGCTTAAACGCAATATAAGTACTTAATATAGCTTTTGTTATTGTTTTTCATTTATTTTTAAAATTAATAAATATTCGTGACTGAAGTAGCCATACTGCATTTTTCTGTGTACATGACGCTGGCGGATGATCACATACGACGATATACTGTGGATATGTTATCGTATTTTTGTGTCGTAAGTGCACTTGAATCCATGTTCTTCGAGCACTGAATAACTTACGACATTGTACTTTTGAAAAAAATGGCAGTGTATAAATATTTTTACCAAAATTTATTTTAATTGTAATATTATGGCATGTTTAAAGAAACTTTACTAATTAAAATAATATTATTTTGTCTATTTGACTCGTAAAAAAAAGTTTTTGGTAATGTATTTGCTAACCAACTCTGCAAGGAGAACACCGAAATATAAAACGATTAGTAAAATTTTATGCCCGACGAAAATTGCTTTTATGTTTTCTTTGTTTTTGTAAGGATGTCTACTCTCATTTTTATGATTTGTTTTGTACTGAACATACCCAGTAGTTCGTGATAATAGTAACACATCGTCAGTTCACACGTCGTCAACGGGAAATCACCTAATGTCTTAAGAATCTATTTATTTTATAAAAGATTATTGCATAAATAATGTTGTACAAAGGTGACCTTAATGCTAAAAGCAATCTCTGTCAGTCAAACCTTTAGGTCAATTTAGTTCCTTCCTCAGACCCAGACCTAATTACCATGGGGTCGCATCGCAAGCAAAGGAAGTAGGTATACCGTCGTTATTGAGTCAACTATTACATAAGGACCAGATAGTGTTATGGCAAGGGATAAAAAAAATCTGTGAATTAAAAAAAAACTTTACATTATATTCCCATCTACTGCAAACGCTTTCAAAACAAATGCTTTGGTACCTATTTGTCGAAACGCCAAGATTTTTCTCATTTAGAAACTGGATTGATGACTGTTAGCTAATTTGTTACCAACTCTGTTTTGTAACCTCCATCATGGTAAAACACCGGTTGTTTTCATTTATTATAACTAATTTTCTAATGGTCAGCGATCTTAGCAATCGTTTAGTTCTTTATTTTATATTAGTTATTTTATATGGTTGACCATAGAGGTTTATTATAAATTTAATGCCTTTATATGCTTAAAAAGCCTATTGATGGTTACGAGAACATTTTTTTTGGACATCCTGTATGTTTTAAAAATTATCTTAGTGTTACTCTTCATGATATGCCGTACCTACCACTATATGATTTTTATGTTGTAAGTAAGTAAGAAAATTATAACCATCTTTAAGATTTTACCAAAGCTTTTGATTCTAGGGTGATTTACTTTTATCAGGTTATTGGAACGGAGACTTTCCGTTAAGACGATTGTAATTTTCTTCTTAAAGTAGCAAGTTAATCTATACCTACTTATACATATACTAAAGCTGGAAAGTTTGTTTGAAAGCGCTTATCTCAGGAACTACTTGTAAGATGAGAAAAAGTATTATTGTGTTAGATACCCTATTTATAGAGAAAGCCTATAACACATCACGATATTACGGGAGGGAAGGAAGTGAAATTGAAAAGCGTGGAAGCGTTGGACTGCTGTAAATATAATTAAACCAATAGTTATTAAAATTGTTTCGCCACTGATTCAACTTTCTGCACTCCCAGGTGGATGATTGGTCGAGAATGCTCTAAGGCATTAAATCCGCCAATTGTACAACTCACAGTCCTACAAAATGTTAATAAATAAATAAGTTATAACGGTTAATGTTTTAATCAAATCATAAATAAATAAGACTAAGAAATCCATTGACTTACCCTGTTTGTCTAGCTATAGTATGGCCTAAAATCATTGTTGAATAATACTGTAACTATCTGAAACTACTAAAAAGCAAAATACATTACTAAAAAAAATAGTTTCCGAGTTTTATTTATAAAATAACAGTAAATATTATTCAAATACGACAAAATATTTAATGCAAAGTCCATAGAAAATAGACGTTTTGTATCATCTGACATTAGAATATCCGCAGAAAAACGTCGTATCTTACCATGAGTCACATTTTTATCCGAAGTAAAATGACGTATGTGATTTTTCTCAAAAACCAGCAAATATAGGCTTATGATACCTATTCCATACTATAAAAGACCTTTTACAATTGACACATGCAAATTTGTATTGCACTAGGTTATATGCAAAAAAAGTTATTTAAAAATAACCGTTCAAAATATTTCAAATGGCCGCCCTGTAAAGTTTGACGAAATGCACATACGCCTTTGTTCTACGATCACGACGATTTATACCAACCTTCTTAAGTTAAACATTACTGTATGATAAACAGTCGACACAAAATATCGGACATGCAGCCCTAGTGTGAAACGAAAAAATTTTTCTTGAGACAAATAATTGCAGATATGAATTACCTGTGTTATTCTGTCTTTACTTTTTACGTAAATAAATGTTTATAGAATAGAATAATCAAACTGCGTACTTTAAATTTGAAGCGCATTAGTAAATAATAATTAATCGTATATTAAGAGGCTTCAATTTGGACTAATCTATCTGATAAATCAATAATTTTGCTGGCGTTATTTCGCTGTAATGAACAATAATCAATCACCGATCAAGTCACCATGTTTCAGGATAACTATTTCAAAAAAATATACACAATTTTATTTGAATTTATGAAAAATCACATGAAAGAAATTTTCAGCGAGCCTCCATGGGCCTCCATACTGACTGACAGCCGCCAAAAATTGTTCTGCTACGTTGCATCTCGCATCTCTTTTTATCACACAGTTTGCTGCTAGTGACATCTCGCTCTTGTCGTTCTATTCCAAAGGGATAGTAATTTTATGACTTAGATATAGTTTTAAGCAGGTAGGGTTAGCTACTAGAACAGTTTTTTTTAAATTGCACCAGTAAGTTTTTACGATTGTCGTAAACGAAATACGTAAAAACGTTATAACATTAAAAAATGTTTATAAAGTTTCTTTATAAGAGAACTATCGGTCCACTGTGTGGACCAACAAAGCTCAAGACAGAGAAACATGGAAAAAACTGGAGGAGACCTATACCCAAATAGGGGTTCCTATCCTAGAAAACGAGAACTAAAAAAGAAAACAAAGAAATGATAATAGATATGTATGTTTAAGTGAAAAATTATAAATTATATATATAAGGTCACCTCGTTTTAAGTGATAATATTTTAAGGGCAGATTCAGAAAAATAAATGAAACATTTTTTGTAAGTAAAAAAAAAAATTTTATACGCTAGTTTTCGAGAAAATGACCTCTAAACATGTAGAAAAAATACTAAAATAAAACACCCCGTGTCGCGTGTTGCTGAGCGGCGCTCTCGGTCTTTGTAGGCAATGTCAAACGCGCCGCCAATCGCCGCCGCGTTGCCTACACGTGTCGCGGCCGCTCCCCCGCACCCGCCCCCGCACGCTCGCCGTGCGACCGACGCGCGCGCGAGCGAGTCAGTCTGCCAAAAAAATTCGCCGATTGAGTTGTGTGCGCGCGCGTCCCGACGTGCGCCGTGCGTCGTGCGGAGCCCGGGCCGGGCGACCAGCATCAAGAAGCTTCCCGCCGCGCCGCGCCTCGACGTGGCACTTCGAGAACGACGTGCTGGATTGTTTTCACCGGCATCGCGGCACCTAGTACCAAACACCGCCCGCAGACGCTGGATATGGCGGTTTCTGCACAACAAAGGCCTCCATCTTTATCACATGAGGGTCTAAGATTTGCTGCGGGCGTGGACTACGTGCCAAAGGTCGAGCAGCTCGAGCTCGAGTCCTCCCGTTGACTACTGCGCAATTACACGTTTGCAGGCGGCAGGGATAACGTGCACAACAACAACACAATGCTGCAGTTATTTGCCTTCATTTCCAGCATAGATTTAGTGCATACGTGTGTGAATGAACAGTGAATCCCCTCAGTGAATCCCATGATGTCCAGTGTAATAAATCCAGTGCTCGTGCTCATAGCTAGATTGGTCATTGGCTGGCTAGTGCTTGCTTCGGCAATCGTAAAATAAGAAGTTATTGTGCAAAATAGGCACAAGTTTTGACTGTAAAAAATCTCTCATGTCGTTATTTTTTCATGTTAAATGTTATCGCGGCCGATAAATAAAGATGTACGAGTATTATTATTTCAAAACCAATGTAAAAATAAATAATAGAATCCTAGTTTTAATTTACATAATCGTGAAATAAGATTTGTATTCACATACCTATCTGTACAAAAACTGAGCAAGTGCAATGAATGAAAGTTAAAACAAATAAAGATTTAGGTAAGTTTCTAGCTGATTCTAGGATGTAATCGCGTTGCGTTGCGTGTGCCTGATGTTATGTTTTTTACGGTACCAAATAAATAAAACTTAAAACTAAACTGTGTTTTATTTACTTACGCAATTTTTAGTGCATATCCATGAATCAAAGCGAATCAGTAGTTAGGTACTCATTAGGTAGGTAAAACTAAAAACATCTGTTTAACGTAGATTTTGTGAGATTGAACGCAGTCAGGTCATTAATTTTTAACAGTTTAGGTATGTATTCTTTTTAAAAGTTTACTCTCACATAAGCTTTGTTATTATCAGCAGGAATTTATTAAATAAAATACATAATTAGGTAGCTACTTCCAGTTTATCATACCTAGTGTTCTATGCCTACGATGAATGAACACATACCTACTTGAGTTTCTGTCTCAGTTTATTTATCATAATAGGCACCTAACCAGCTGTTAGTGTTTAGTCAGGTGTTTAGGGATCTGATTGCAGTAACAATTAGTTTGTAGGTACACTGAGATACTTTGATAAAGGTAGGTAATCGAATGCAGTCTACTGATGTGGGGGGGTCTAAAAAATAAGCGCGCCGCGGTGCCCCCCTCCCGCTCGCGGTCATTGCACCGGCGCTACTATGAATGAATGAGATAGGCATTAAATGAAAGAGACGAAAGGCGATGTCGCGTGTGGGGATCTCTGAGAGTAGACAAGACAGGATGCTCTTTTTAATAATTATTTTTTTTGTTAGGAAAAATTAAAATGAAAATGGGACAGATTTTTAAAAAAAAAATGCTTGGGTCCTATTTCTATGATATAGATAGATACTCTGTTAAAATATTATCACTTAAAACGAGGTGACCTTATATATTAATTAATTAAAAATTAAGTACAAACATTTGTAAAAAAATATAGGAAATAAAGAGGTTTTATTATTATTATTATTATATTGTTGTCATAATGCCGCCATTTTGAAGACCGAGAAGCAGCCCACCCGACCGGTTCCTATATAAAGCGAGCGCGCCCCTGCGCCGCCCTCTTTTCGCTCCTGGCCGTCGTAGCGTTAACATCTCTTGTGCATAATTATTTCGTGATCTAATTAGGCTATTCCCTTTGTTCTAGTTACCTATTGTTCTTTTAAAATTAATAACTGTAAAGTCTGATTTGTAAGTTAGTTTCCTATTAGAGTAAAATTATTAAGTCGTTGTATTTTGTTTAAATAAATAACCTGTTCCTTGTGTTAGTTTTTATTTTTTTTAATCAATTTTGCTAGTTAACGCTAAAATCAGAAGTGGGATAGGCTCCATAGCCTGCTTTCGCTCTGGTTTATAGCCATATGTAGATTCTTGCTGTTTTAATTATTACTACTTTTCGCTGACGACGACTAGGTTATTATTACCCATTGAACCATGGCCAATCGTTCTACCACTGGCAATAGAGGTAGAAACAGGCTTGTTCAGGACAATAACTTGCAAGACCAACTGGGTGCTATTCTGGCGCGTTTAAATGCGCTGGAAAACAGCAACCAACTGTAGGAGTTCAGAGTTATTTTAAGGAATGAAATGACTATTCTCATTTTAACAAACATTTATTAATTTATCACACTGTTTTTAAGCCTTTTGGCCGTTTAATAAACATATTTCACAAAGAAGCAACATTGGAAAATAATAACTGACCTGTACTTGCTCCAACAGAATATCACCATTATTGTACGCTGGTTTTCGCACTGACTTTGTTTAGACGTCCGCTCGCCACGAGAGCTGAGTAAAGACTGCCCGTCTTGCGATTGAGCGCGTCACCATGAGTGAATGAAATGAACGAATGAACTTACTCTATGAATAATTATGATAAATATTGATTGAGTTGACGTTATTTCCGTTAGTCATTGCGCATCTTATTTATTTATTTTAATGTTACGTATCGTTTACTATTAAGTCAACTATTTAGATGGTATTATCCTTACAGCTCGGCTATCCTGCTAGAGCAAGTCCCTTTGCGCATAATATATTATTATTATATAGTGTATAGAGTTATCTAACTAAAATGCTAATAAATTATGCTAATTTTTTTTGACAGCATTTGCATACAACATTATTAATACCCAATAACATTTCATAATACCTAGACAATTTAGTGAACAAACAAGACGATAGTCTTACAAATCAATTACAAATCGTATAACTTTAAACTAAATAGTTTGGCTTACAATCTTAAAGATGAAACAATAAAATATGACACTGTGAGTGTTAAGAAACCCTCTAAACCATTTGGCTTACATGTCTGACGATTATGTTATTGTGTTTTACATAATATACATATTTGACGGATTTATTTATAAAGTAATATATTTTCCATTTACATACCTACTATCCTACTAATATTATAAACGGGAAAGTTTGTGAGGATGGATGTGTGTTTGTTACTTCTTCACGCAAAAAGTACTGAATTGTTTTTGATAAAACTTAACAAAATATAATACATTGGAATAACATATTGGCTATATTTCATAAGGATATACATTTTCATAGTGAAGATACGACGATGAATGTTAATGAAGTCGGAAAAATATGTAATTTTCAAACTATTTTTGCGTACGCTACAAAAACTGTAAGAGTTATATCAATATAATGTATGGAACAAATGTTTGCCTTAAAAAGTTGTACAGAAAAGTCCGCGACAGCATATACCTATCTTTTAAGGTTTAGTCTCTATAACCTTTATTACAGTAATAAAAAAAATGATTTACGGCAATGCATTACTTTTCATGGTATTTTCCTAAACATATTATTAATCCTTATCCAAATAAATACTTTATTCGTTACAAGTATTCAATTTTAATCATGTTTGCTCTTGAAACCATTGAATTCCAACAATTATGTTAGGAGATCTCTAAGTGTTAAAATACCATAAGCTCATGGACGGAGCGACACGCAACGCCGGCGTGTGTTGATGGATTCAATAATAGGGCTGCTATTTTTTTCCTATAGTAGTTGACTTATAAAAACGCCCTTATCACCCTAAGACCACTGTTGTTCATTGTCTGCTTAGTTAGACTAGGTACATAACAAAGGAAATACAAGAACCCGCTCCCGGGCAGCAGGATTCATACGGCGAGACAATTGCATATTTTTATGGAAATATGAATGAATTACAGGAAGCTTTTAATCAATGGGTCGCTCAAATTAAAAAAAAAAAACATGGACCCGTATCAGTTGTAACAAAACTGAGTACATGGAGCGTAACTTTTGGCAATGCGGGTTTGAGCTGCAACACATTCTTTTAAAACACCTCACTGCCTTACTTATGTGAACCGCCTTAAATATCTCAAGTCGATGATAACAACGAACGCTTAGGTATATTGAAAATGATGTTAGCCATCCCACAGATACCGCTTGATTTTAATAGAAGTCACCAGGCATCTTCTGCGATCCTTAAAAGCTATTTAAACTAAGAGAGGAGGTGTCAACGTCGGTAAAGCCGGCTATGATATAATGGCGTTGAATTTTTGACTTATAAGAATAAGCTTATGAGCAACAAAATAAAGACCAACGAGTGATAAAAATGCCTAGATAGTCATATAATTTACAAAGAGTCTATCATGAGATTGCTCAAAGTTGCCCCTTTTGTAGTAAAAGTTAAAACAAGTCGCTGGCAATGGGTCAGCGATAAATAATGGGTACTACGAACGAAGAACCACGGCGTCAGTGACCTGCATTACAGCGGCATATCGTAGACACAGCACTGAAAGCACTCGCACCAGGAGCACACAACCTAGCTACACAAGATTTTAACATAGGTACAAAATCGTTATACTGGTAGGTCCACACCACCTGTTACCCTAGGTAACCTGGGAGCAGCTCTTCTATCATCATCATCCTTATTATTACTAAACGGGCCAGAAGACCACCCTGGTCAACGAATGAGCTGTTTTACAGCAGAACACATCTGTGTGGCGCATAAGGACTGAAAATGATGAGTTAACTTAAAATAACACGACACGCGACACGTTTGGTGCAGTTGTGAGCGCTCCTGACCACTGAACCAGCGGTCGCGGGTTCGAATCTCGCAAGGGGTAAGTGTTAAGGTACCTAAGTCATTGATGGTATATGTATTTAAGCATTTATGGTTTAGGCACGAATCCCTATCCCTGTATATCCTTTAAGTATCCCTGCTTGTTACAATTGTAGTAAATAATCTTCACAAAATTATCAGGGCGGTCTCTAGTGAACGGTTGTTTACTAACTACCCTCTTATCCCGCACTTAGTCAGTATAATATTTATCTTCTCTTCATAGTTATAATTTAAATTGATTTATTTTATTTTAATGAAGTAAAAGTATTTTTTTAATACTTATTTTCGACCGAATAAATGTTTTATTGAGTTTAATTGTAGATTATGTGTAAAATTGCAAGTGAATAAATAAGGCTTTATTATCATCATTATAACGGTTAACCCTCATTATTAGCTAACCTAGTCGTTAACAGTTCTGCATAATCTTCGCGACAAGGAATTGATTCAACTTCATTTTTCACTTATTCCATGCGTAGAGGACTGTACTGAGTCCTTGGTACCAAGATTTCGTAATACTAGTGAGCCTAGGAAGACAAAAGTGAACGATTTCTTTTTCCTTCCAACCATAGATCTCAGTACACTCCTCCACATTAATAAGAAATGTAAGAATAGTCTGGTCTTTTAAAGCAGGGTAAAATTCGGGAACCCCGTCATACCTTTTGAATCCGCTGGAGCAACGCTCTCGTCTTGAACTTTCGTACATCCTACGGCGCTTACATCAATTAAGCAGCATTCGCTTACATTATGATAATCAGCGGTATCGCTTTTAATAGTTACCCATAGAACATTGCCGCCGAGACTCCCCGCCGCTATGGCGTTGTCTTGTCGACTCCCTGCTCGGTGTCGTCGTAAATAGTTACCCATTGAGCATTGCCGCCGAGACTCCCCGCCATTATGGCATTGCCTCGACAACTCCCTGCTCGGTATCGCCGTAAAAATAGTTGCACATCGAATTTACAACAAAATTAAAACAATTAGAAACATGAATAACATTAATATATTCTTGTGAATGCCGAAGGAGATTATTTTTTTAAAAAGACAAAAACAACGGCTAAATAATTTTAATCAATAAGAAAAGTAACAAAATCACGGAAAATAATTAGGTTAGCAACAAGACGCAAAATACGTAAATTCAGAGAGCTCCGAACACGACGACGGCTGGCGGCGAAATAGGCCCGAGCGCTGGCACGCTCCGGCTTATATAGCCACGCTGGGGTGGTCATTCCCTCATCTCCTACACGGCCTCTCCTGACAGGAGACCGTCCTCGGGCTCCTTTTGTGTCCTCTTCTTCTAGTCCAGCAGGGGCATGGACAGCTCTTGTATAGGCTCAGCGGCAGGCAGGCAGCTGTCTTCAGTCTCGTCCATCGGGCGCGCGGCAATTGCACACGCATGCTGCTGGAGACCACTTGTGGACGGCTGCTGCCCGTCATCCGAAGGCAACCCTTGAGTTTGGACAGAAGGCGCCTCTGGCTCCGGCTCACCCACATCATGAGGCTGTTCGGGACTGGCACCAAGACCCCCGTCTTCAGTGTCTGCACCTATGTACATGAAAATAGCAAACCATTACACATGCGGTAACGCAGAAGTATAGTACAACACTAAACATCGCATGTATAAAACGCGTCCGTTAAATAGACAAGATGTTTAGTATCGCAGGATTTGGATTAAGCCATAGGCACGACGTTAGCGTAACTTAATCAAAACAAAAACATGAGTCATAGGCACGACGTTAGCATAACTCAATCATGGCGTAAGTCATAGGCACGACGTTAGCATAACTCAGCCCACACAAGACAGAGGCACGACGTTAGCTTGTCTATAAACAAATTGTCAGGTAAGAGGCACGACGTTAGCATTACCGAACAATCAACTTACCAGAAAGGAAGCACGACGTTAGCTATTTCTGGAGTTAGGCTACTCACCATCAAAGTAAGCAGCACACACATCAGGGGTCCATTCTCCTCGCCACGGGACCATGTACTCGGCCGCTGCTTGGGTCGACTTCCCGTAGGACCCAGCCAAAAGTTGCAGCTCGTAACGTCCGTGCGGGAGAATCTTCGTCACACGGTATGGCCCACGCATACCGGAGTCCAGCTTCCCCGTTGCCTGCGCTTGCTTCTTAACAAAAACAAGAGAGTTAAGTTCGAAAGCCCGAGGAGACTTTCTCCCCTGGTTGACATAGGCGTCTTGGGTCTGCTGATTGCGCCTCAGCCGCTCCGAAGTCCTTTGGCGGCTCATCTCGCGCAAAGACTCCCTGTTTGGGTTGGAGCCTTCGAGCGCCACGTCGCGTACCAAGCTTCGTATGAGTGGCGTGGCTGCGTCTATCCCCACCAGCAGATTGAGTGCAGAGTGTTGCGTCGTCCTATGTCGGGTGATGTTCAGGACCAACTGGAGCTTCCAAACGATGCGCGGCCACCTTTGCTGTCGGTGGTTCGCTTCGATGCGAATCATGTTCAGTACGGTCCTACAGTAACGCTCTACTTGCCCGTTAGACTGGTGCATCTCAGGAGTAATTAGATGCACCTCACAACCCATATCCTTAACCCAATCTAGAAATTCCGCACTTTGGAACATGCGACCTCTGTCAGCGACAATTAATTTAGGGGTACCAAAAAGTGAGATAGCATTAGTAAAATGCTGCTTTAGCTCATTGGCATCCTGTCGGTACATAGGGTAAAGCAGGGTAAACTTGGAAAAAGCGTCAACAACGATAAGGATATACCGATACCCGTCTACTTCGGGGAGTGGCCCTAAGGCGTCCATATGGACAGTCTCAAATGGCAAATCTGGCTTTTCCCAGGAATGGATACATTGCAGAGGAGCCCGTGGTAACTTTTTGTGAGAGACACACACCACACAGTGTGCGATGTATTTTTGGACAAAATTGCGTAAGCCCGGAAACCAAAAATGTTTTGTTATTAAATCAGCCGTCTTATCAACTCCAGGATGTTCGTGCTCATCGTGAAACACACGAAGAAGGCTGAGTCTATGTCCTTTAGGGATAAAACATAAAAGTTTGGAGGGTTCGCCGGTAGGCGTATATCGAAAGTAGAGAAGGTCGTTTTTGACAACATATCGACTTGCGTCTAATTGGCCGTCATTTAATTTTTGAATCAGGGACCGGGTCTCTTCATCAGAAGCCTGAGCAATTTGGGCCCAGTTCAGTGGCTTCTGAACCGTGCACACATTGACAGGATTCCGACTCAGGTAGTCGGCGTGCGACATTTGTGAGCCCTTCCGGTAATTCAGGTCAAAATCAAAATCCTGTAGGTATACCCACCACCGAGCCACTCTGGGTAATAAATCTTTCTTTCGCTGCGTAAGCTTTAGCGCGTTACAATCAGTGACTACGGTGAAGCGCACACCCACAAGGTAATGCCTAAAATGCTGCAGAGCCTTCACTACCGCAAGGGTCTCCAGTTCGTACGAGTGGTACTTACTTTCAGCTCCCTGCGTTAGCTTACTATAGTAAGCAACCACTCTTTTGTGACCGTCCTCGTGTGCCTGCAGAAGTACGGCCCCGTAACCAATTGAACTTGCATCGGTATGCACTTCAATCGGCAACGAAGGGTCGTAAACCGCAAGTACAGGTTCGCTGGTCAGGCAATCAATTATTTCTTTGCGAGCAGCTTGCTGTTTCGCCCCCCAAATAAACGGCACGCCCTTGCGAGTCAAGGCTGCAATACATGCTGTTTTCTGGGCAAAACCAGGGATGTACCGCCGGAAATAACTAGCTAGGCCCATGAACTGGCGTACCTGTTTAACGTTTTTCGGTTCCTCAGCATCAGTTAATGCCCTAACCTTATCACTGCTCGGCCTCACCTGACCCTCGCTAATATTTCGGCCCAAATACTCGATTGAAGGCGAAAGAAACGAGCATTTCTTTAAATTTATCGAAAACCCCGCGTCAGTTAGGGTTTTAAGTACCTTCCGCAACAAAACTAGCCCCTGGTCAGCTGTCTGGCTTAGAATTAAGACGTCATCAATGTAGACGAGGATTTCACCAGATTCTATATGCTCCCGAAGAGTTTTTGAAATAATTCGCTGGTAAATAACCGGTGCGTTCGCGAGACCATACGGCATTTTCAAATATTCGTAATGCCCTTCGGGCGTAACGAAAGCAGTAAGAGGAACGGACTCTTTTTCCATAGGGATCTGATGAAATCCTGTCGCCATATCTAGGCTCGTAAAGAACTTGTTTCGCCCCAATCGGTCAATGTGATCATCGATTCGCGGTAACGGAAATCGGTCTTTAACTGTCACTTCATTTAACTTGCGATAGTCAACACACATACGATCGGTACCGTCTTTCTTTTTCACGAGGAGAATCGGACTGGCATAATCGGATTCCGATTCCTGAACGATGCCTTTATTTACCAAGTCCTGAACTATATCGCGAACTTTAAGTGTCTCTGCATAAGAAAGGCGGTACGGTCGATAATAGATGGGAGTGTCGCTTTTCAATCTGATGGCCATACTGCCTGTATTCACCGTAGAAGTGGCAGTGCCGGAAATCAAGAACTGAGAAAACTCATTAATTATAGCTAGCAATCGTTCCAGCTCGTTGTCAACGAGAGGGGTGTTTATTGGAATCGACGCATCAGATTGAACTGCCATCACTCTGTCCGGTTGAGTATTTTCCCTTGTAAGTTGCTGAGAATCGCGAGTACGAATATAACGCACGCCCTCCCTGTTAAGTACATCTGTACCTACTATTACTGGCGTATTCATAAACTCAGACGCAACTACGTACATTTCGACTTCCAGAGTTATACCGTCAAATTCGATAGGCAAGGTTACATATGACGTGCTTTCAATCTCTTGACTACCAAGACCTTTTAGTATTCGGAACGCTGGTCTATGCGCGCAGTTAAAATACTTTAGTAAGCTCGAAGAAATGAGAGATATCGTTGAGCCGCTATCAATCAAGACATCAATCGGCACGCCTTGAATAACAGCAACAACAACGTCATTATTGCGGGTAGGTTGATTTTCGCTACAAAAATTGACGTTACTTTTATTGCGAGACTCTGATTTTTGTTTGGCAAAACAATTTTCGACTTTATGACCTGTCTTTTTGCAATACGAGCATGTATTAGGCTTAGTCGGGACAAAGACAGGCGAAGGAGTCGTATTGTCCGTGACGTTTGAAGAAACAATACTATCTGTATCAACTTTGGATTTCTTATTACAATTCGCTTGTCTGTGTCCAAACTTGCCACAAGAAAAACACTTGCCCTCATCAAATCGTCGCTTTCTAGGCGGTAGATTGGAAACGCTTTTAGTTTTCGCCGCAAAAGTATTTTGTAATGGTACGCGGGTAGAACTACCTTTAGATGTGCTAGGCTTCACATACGTTGAGAAAAATTCAACTAAATTGTTAGGTAACAGTTTCGCGTTTGTGGCGGACGCCTTTATTTGTGGGTCAGTTATCCCGCGAATAACAATCGCTGATATCAATTCGTCACTGAGTCCGCGTACAATACGTAAACGAAGCAGTGAACGACGAGCGTAGTCAGCATATGTGGAATAATTATCAGAGTTCGTGTTCATGACTTCAAAAAGTATGTTAGCTATGTCTGGTGTTTTTGGGCATAAAGGTTTGAATTCCTTTTTAAAACTAGTCCAACTACGCTCGGTCGTTACCCACTCGTTTAACCACGTTTTCGCGTCCCCTTTTAAACAGTTTCCTATACGAGAAAGACACTCATAATCACTCCAATTATTTAGAGATTTGGCGCGGTCAACTTCTTCACACCAGTCTTCAATGTTATGTAAATTTGGGTCAAAGTTTGAGATATAATAGTGTTGGCTTGATCTTACCACCGTGTTGATTGAGCGGATCGCGTCCACAATGCGATCCGTGATGGCTGACGGCGCGTTAACCTCGCTGGTGACACACTCCGTATCGGCGCCCGGCGTAGGCGCGGTGCTCGGCGTGCGCGCAGCACTCGGCAGCGGTGCGGCGCTCGGCGGCTGCGCCGGCGCCAGCAGCGGCGGTGTGTGTGTCGATCGTACCGTGCGTCGTGTCGAAGATACAGACCTATCACGCGATGGTGATCTAACGCGTCTACGTGACTCACGGCGTCTAGGAGACGGCGACCGGTTATTACGATGCACTGGTGGCGTCGAATTACGCGCAGCTACAGTATTTTCTAGCTTCCTAAGACGAGCTAACATCGCGTCCATATCACGGTTCACATCATCCGGGGTACGATCGCGGTACCTACTACGTCGCCTACCTTCACTATAACGACTTCTACGGCGCTCACGTTCACGATAATCCCGGGAAGACATTTTTCCCTTTTTAAAACTCTCGCGCCGGTAGACACAGTATCAGAATAGCGAGCAGGATAGAATCACGTTGATCCTATCCCACTTCTGATCTTGTGAATGCCGAAGGAGATTATTTTTTTAAAAAGACAAAAACAACGGCTAAATAATTTTAATCAATAAGAAAAGTAACAAAATCACGGAAAATAATTAGGTTAGCAACAAGACGCAAAATACGTAAATTCAGAGAGCTCCGAACACGACGACGGCTGGCGGCGAAATAGGCCCGAGCGCTGGCACGCTCCGGCTTATATAGCCACGCTGGGGTGGTCATTCCCTCATCTCCTACAATATATAAATCTAGATTCCAAAAATATGTACTTGATAAATGTTTTTAAGTATTAATGATTTGTTTTTGAAGGATAGATTTTTGACTGTAGAGGTATTATTCGAATTTAATTTTTGTAATCGATTGACTGTACCTTGAGTATATGGACTTGTATTTTTATCGTTGTTCGCCCTATTGCTAAAGAGGTAGGACACCGCCAGTAACTTTATTTGTGTTCCACAATTAAGATTTAAATGATTACCTATATGAAAAGCAATGCATATAACAAGAGTATAGCTTTGTGTAACTTGCTACCCGAAGAACTAAAAACACTTCAAGGGCCAATATTTAAGAGGAAACTAACTGGCTTTTGTACAAACGTTTTTATAGTTATAATGAATGTTTTAATTGGCGACAACGGACAAATATTTGATTTAATTTAAACTACGTATCCATAAATAATGTAACTTAATCAAAACGATTTCAATTGACATCAATACAATATTATGTATATGTTTTGTAATAACTGAATAATTGAATTTTGCACGTCTGCGAGCAGACTGAACACATGTGCTACTTACTTTCAAATGTCACCTTTAATTTCTGTGTTATTGGCAAACAAACGCTTGAGTTTGAGTTTACGAGCATTGCCATCGAGACTCCCCGCCATTACAGCGTGGCCTCGAAGACTCCCTGCTCGTGATTTACGTGCACACGTGAATGCCCTAAATTACGATGATCCCGAGGGCAATAGCTAAAGTAGTTGCGGCTTTGCCTACCTTTCAGGCTCCCTCACTACGGCAAACGGGCTGAATGCAGCGACATTTGCTCACGATTGTCACCTGGGTTACCTCCGCCAGCGCCGCCATTAGCCTCGTTACCGCTGACATCGACTTTGCGCGTAGTGGATTCGTCCATTTCATTTAAACGCTCCGTTAGGCACTGAAACTTGTACATAGAAGGCATTATGTACTGATATTACAAATTTAATTTAAAACAAAACAAGACTTACTCTGCACATCATATAATAGAACACACATGACGTTTACCAGGGAAGAATATCATGTCTATTTTTTTCTGATTTAAATAAATGATTCGGCCAAAGCCATTTATCATCCCATAACACCGATAATAGCTCAATAATAATTGAATGTAAAGAAGTCGAATCCAAATATGAAAAATATAAATTACAGTACTATCAACGACATTATCTCCCGTCTTAATAATAACAACTTGATGGTTGTTCTTGCAAAATCAATAATGAATACTAGTCGATGCATCGCTGTACTGACTTAAAATCTACCACCAGAGTATAACAAAATCTTAGAGGCAGCTTCTACAAAATTTCTTTGATTACCTATATTATTATTACGGCTCTCACGTGAAGAGCACACAAAGTAGGGCAATTAAGTCTTAAACTGACCAAATTAGCTATTTACTGCTTGAAGCTTGACTACGTATCACGGATAATAGTCCAATCAATGAAGCTTTTGTCACCCGAATAATTCTCCCGTCGTTGAAACTTGGCACATAGTGAAAGTAAGTAATACAGATTATAGATATACAATAATCCAATGATTTTTTTTACGAGAAGTTAGGTATTTATACCTAAACATGGAAATCGTTTATAACTCTCTGTGAAAAAATTCTCAGTCTGAAATTGTTCGTGTATACGTATGTATGTATAAGTTAGAATAGGTAAGAATAAGAATCCAATATTTTTTCGATTTCCGAGATACTCAAAATTAAACTTTTTGCATTTTGCTCTATAACTTCTACCGAAAAAATTCTCTGCTCATTTTTGTTTTTTAATATGGTTTTATTTACGTATATAAGTAGCTTTAATAAGTTATCCAAAACATTTTTCGTTACAATATTACAATTTTTATTATTACTTAATTAAGGCTCGTGAATAATTGCTCAGGCAAATTAAATGCGTTTCTTAGTTAGGGGTCGCTCTATTGCAGTAGATTTTTCAATAATCCAATTAAAATTCCACTAAATACCAAGAGTAGGTGTATATTGGGCATTCTAATTCACTTTTTTCTTCACCATTCGCTCTCTTCGTTCGCTCATTCGAAAAAGTGAATTAAAATGCCCAATATACACCAAAAACGAAATCAGAAAACATGCTGGTGAATTGTATTTTTACGGAGATCCAATGTCTCACAATATAACTTAATTTAGAAAATGTTATTATCATTTTTCAAATTCAAAAATTTATGCGTGGAATTCTCAATACACACTTACTTTTGAAACACATCTGCAGATGTTACCGTTTAAAAAATGAATCTCATTAATATACAGATAACGCTCTTAATCTATGCAGTGCGTAACTTCTTGTATTTAACTGTTTATTTATAAGATTCAGCTTATTGAATAAACTGTCATTTTGCTGATATCAATGAAACATGACAGTCGATTTGATTAAGTTATAATGAAGTTCCTGAAACAAAAAGAATCATTGCAGTTAGAAAACATCTGTCCTGCTGCGATATCAACGGATACAAAGCGACATGGCGACTTATTACCAAACACCATACGCAGTCTTGTTTGTGGTCCGTCTAACTGTGGAAAAACAAATTTAGTTTTAAGTTTGTTACTACATCAGGATGGTCTACGTTTTCAAAACCTCTATGTGTACTCGAAATCTTTATACCAACCTAAATACATATATTTAGAGAAAGTGATGGATGAGGTTGCAGAAATTTCATATTACAAATATAACCATAACAATGAGATTTTGAGTCCTCACGAAGCTTTACCAAACTCAATAATTATATTTGATGATGTTGCTTGTGAAAATCAGAACAATATTAGGGACTACTTCGCTATGGGTCGTCATAAGAATATCGACTGTTTCTATATTAACCAGACTTACACCAAAATACCTAAACAACTAGTCAGAGATAATGCTAACCTTATAATATTATTTAAGCAAGACGATATAAATCTCAAACACGTTTACGATGAACATGTGGGATCGGATATGACATGGTCACAGTTTCGTGAAATGTGTTCAACTGTTTGGAGTAAACCTTTCAATTATATTGTCATCAATAAGGATTGTGAAAGAAACAAAGGATGTTACAGAATGAAGTTTGATACATTCATAGAAGTGGACTAAAGGTTTTAAGTAGCTGCCAGGGTAGTAAAGAATCAGTTTCATTAGAGAAGCCGAACAGAGTGGAATCCATAGCAATGGAACGAGATCTGAAAGAACAAATTGTAAAATCTGCATCAGCTGTAAAAAGGAAAGTAGAAATGATAAAAGATTCAAAAAATACAAATGATTTGGCACTTGAAACAATATTTAAACCAATCGCTAGCCCACTGAAACTAATTACCAACAAATTAAACAACCCTCCTCGTCATTCAGATGAAGACACTGAAAAAACGCAACTATCAAAAAAAAGTAAACACAGCGAGAGCGACTTATCAAATACTTCAAATGAAGATTTTGAATACTTTAAAAACGTTGTTGACGATGAGGTAAACTCAGACATCGATGTTTGTAAAACACCTAACAAAACCCTCACTACATCTCCTTCTAAAGATTACGATGTCCATGACAACTCATTTAAATCCCTTCTGTCGTCACCAAGTGTTGCCAATGATTCTTTATCATGGTCTATGTCATCTGAAGTAATGAAAGATTCTATACCTTATGGTGTTAGAAATATAAAGGGAAAACTTATGCTCGGCAATACTCGTGTTCATGACTTTGATCGGACTTTGAAAGTTGGAAACCGCATCTTAAAGAAAACTCCTGGTATAAGCGAGTTATTGTATAAAAAAGTACCAAATTTAAATATTATTACAGAGGAAGACTTACAAAATTATAAATTAATACTTGCGGATACTAATGCTCACAAACGTAACTACGATCCATCCAAACCAATTAACAGTAACAAAGGATTTAAATATATGAATGTGATTAAACCATTATTTAAATTCTCTAGAACTCAAACTAGTAGTGTAGAAAGTCTCCCGCAAGGTGAAGGCATAGATATTTTGAAAGAAGTTAAGAAGGATATTGATTTAGTTTACTGGGATGACCCGAATGAGTTAGTGGAACGTTTAAAATTACTACTTGGATCATGGGCAGCTGGCAACACCTCGGTACACAACGAAATTTCTGCAATTATCGAAGAAATGCATGAAGCTGGCATCATAAAAGATATGAAATATATAAAGCTGCCCTCAAGAGGATTGGGCAGTATCATTAAACTACAGAAAGCGAAAGGACGGCAATGAATATAGATAAATTTGGTCACCACGTTCATAAACGTTTACGACTCTCTGAATTTAGCAATATTCTTACTGATACGTTAGTAAAGTCCATTGCAGGTGACTTTGATTTAAAATCATCAAGATTAAAAGGTCTGCAATTTCCAGAAAACGATGATGAAGCTGTAAATAAGGAATATGTGGATAAATGTGTTGAAGAACTAAAAACTGAAATGCAAAAAATTCATAGCAATGTAAAAAAGTACCTAGATAATTTGGAAAAAATAACTACTAGCAAATTAACTTCATTATATTACACAAAAAAAGAAATAGACCTTATGATTGCATTGAAACATACTATTACTGATCAGAATGAGTAAGCAAGATATAGTAAATGAACTTCACAAAGCAGCGAGAAGAAATTTCTTTCGTCGACAAACGATTATTAAAGGAATAGATGATTTGTGGCAAGCCGACCTTATGGATTTTCAAAAATATTCAACATTTAATAAAGGATATAAATATGTTCTAGTAGTAATTGACGCTTTATCAAAGTACGTATGGGTTAAACCATTGAAGTCAAAATCTAAAAAATGTGTTACAGATGCAATGTACAATATATTAAGTGAATCAAAACGAAAGCCTAAAAATTTACAAACAGATCTAGGTACTGAGTTTTATAATGATTCTTTCAAGAAATTGATGAAAAAGTTTAACATTAATCATTATTCAACTTACTCTGTTAAAAAAGCTTCCATTGTTGAGCGAGTGATAAGAACTTTAAAATCTCGTCTTTACAAATCTTTTAGTTTATGCGGAAAATATGAATGGATTCAAAATAATTTAGATTCCGTTGTGCAGTACTATAATAATTCTTTGCATCGCATTACGAAATTTAAGCCAATCGACGTTAATTTTTCAAATGAGATTTTAGTAAGATCAAATATTACCAAAACACAACAGTCAAAAGTACGTCAAGGACCCCCTTTACATGTTGGCGATTTTGTTCGTATAAGTAAATACAAAGGCGAATTCTATAAAGGCTACACGCCTAATTGGTCTACGGAAATATTTCGCATTGTAAAAGTTAATAAAACCAATCCTCAAACATATATAATAGAAGACAAACATAAACAAAATATTCTAGGTTCTTTTTACGGATACGAGTTACAAAAAACTAAATTTCCGGACCTTTATCTTATTGAAAAAGTTGTTAAAAGAAAAGCAAACAAGCTTTTAGTCAAATGGTTAGGTTTGAGTGATAAAGAAAATAGTTGGGTTGACCGAAGCGATTTAATAGTGTAGGTATATAAATAACAAATAATCATTACTTTGTCACACTATACGCTCATCAATGAAGGAAGGCAGTGGTATAGTTAATTACTTAATAGATCATTTGCCGTTTGAATTACATTTACCTGGATATCAATATTGTGGTCCCGGAACAAAACTTGAGAGACGGTTACTAAAAGGTGATCGAGGCGTTAACAAGTTAGATGAAGCTTGCATGCACCACGATATTGCTTACACTAATAAAGATTCGGGTGCCAGGCGTAAAGCTGACTTAGAACTTTTAAATATGGCTAAGAGGAGATTGAAATCGAAAGATGCGGGCAAGGGAGAAAAAATCGCCTCTTGGATAGTTAAAAATGCAATGAAGGCTAAAATTAGAGCAGGAAAG
This sequence comes from Pyrausta aurata, assembly GCA_963584085.1. Taxonomy (NCBI): domain Eukaryota; kingdom Metazoa; phylum Arthropoda; class Insecta; order Lepidoptera; family Crambidae; genus Pyrausta; species Pyrausta aurata. The sequence continues at coordinate 13,190,698 of OY757262.1, read as the reverse complement.
GGCATAAAATCATTTAAGAAAGGTATTAAAAAAATACAGTCACAATTAAGTAAACTGAAATCTAAAGACCATCAAGCTGCTATAAAATATGCCTATGCAGCTGCAAAGAAACTATTTAGTAAATCTAAAGGAATACGTTTGCCACGTATCATTCCTCTTCCTAAGTGCGGAGGACTTTTACCACTTATTCCCATATTTGCGGGATTGTCAGCTTTAGGTTCACTAGCTGGAGGAGCAGCAGGTATAGCTAAAGCTGTTAATGATTCTAAAGCTGCACAAAAAAGTCTTCAGGAATCAGAAAGGCACAATAGAATGATGGAAGCGGTTGCACTTGGAAAAGGGTTATATATTAAACCACATAAAAAGGGAGCAGGCTTATACTTGAATCCATCAAAAAACTAATAAGGCGGCTACCCAGACGTGCGCTAACTAACCTTGATATATTAGAGCATGCCGGCGATATACCTTACTTTCGTGGTGTTTACATGAGAGATACGTTACCGTTGAAACCTAGAAAGATAGAATGTGGAATAATTAATTTGGATATCAACATAAATCCCGGCACGCATTGGGTAGCCTTTGTGAAGCAAAATAACTATGTAGAATATTATGATAGTTTTGGTAATTTAAAACCACCTTCAGAATTTATCAAATACATGCATCCCTTACCTATAAAGTATAATTATATACGATATCAAGCATTTGGCACTACAGACTGTGGCCATCTATGTATAAAATTTTTAAGGAATTATTGGAAAAAGCATTTAAATAATGTGTAAAATAAATAAAACGTCAGTTTAATCATGTCTTTCACTGCATCTATTACTGGGAGAGGAGCGGCCTTATCAACAAACTATTCCCCAACGTTGGAACTTCGAGGAAACTATGAATGCGGTCTTTTGTATTTTTCAACATTTAATTCTATCCCTAACATAGATGAAAGAAACAATAAGTTTTATTACGGTGAAAATGAAATCGTTAAAATTCCTGAAGGATCTTACGAGCTTGAGGATATTTGTGATTACTTAAAAAGTAACATTTCAAACACTGTATTAAAACTAACTTGCAACAACAATACATTAAAAACGCATATATTTTGTTCGAAAGATATTAATTTCAATAAAAGTGATTCAATTGGAAAAATATTAGGATTTGGAATGGAAACAATAAATGCAAATATAAGTACTGAATCAAAGTACCCGGTTAGCATTCTATCTACAACCATCGTGCGGATCGAATGTGATGTAGTAAGTGGTTCATTTGTAAACGGAAAATCTAGCCATATCATTTATGAATTCGTGCCTAATGTACCACCTGGTTATCGAATAATTGAAATACCTAAAAACTTAATTTATTTTCCTGTTAATCAAACTTCTATAAGTGCTATCAACATAAGACTGCTCGACGCTGAAAATAAAGAGATTAATTTGCGCGGAGAGGAAGTACAACTTTATTTACATTTTAGAAAAAATGATAAATTACAATAAAAACCAACCTGCATCACGTATCCAAGTCAGTTCTAGAAGAACATTGCACAAAGGCACACCACCTCAGCTAAAAAAGCTTACCAAGACTAATAAAGAATTCCTTAAGCTAATAGGTTTGATAAAATGAATATTTTAAATATATCTCAACAAACATCGTACGATAACAGCATCGAAAGTTTTGAGTATCATTCATACAAACCATACGTGACAAGTTTTAACAAGAATGATGAAATACGAATTCCTATCAACCAACAAGACTTGTACGTGCTGCCTTCACTAAGTAGTTTATACATCGAGGGAAACGTGAATGTATATAACAGTACAACTAAAGAAAAAGTTTCAAATATACATTTCATAAATAATCCAGCATTATTTCTTTTTCAAGACATACGATATGAACTAAATGGAGTAGAAATTGATAAAATTAAGAATGCTGGTTTAACAACAACCATCAAATCTTATCTATCCTTAAATGAAAATGAATCTAAATGTGCTCGAGTTTGGGGTTGGTCAACTGCAGGAACAAATAATGCTAGCGGTGGTGCATTTTCCGCATCTATACCTTTAAATAAGATATTGGGATTTGCAGAAGACTACGAAAAAATTATTATTAACTGTAAACACGAGCTAGTATTACTCAGAAGCAATACGAATCTTAACGCAATTAAATTAAATAAAGAGGAAGTTGTAGATGATATTATAATCAATAAAATTATTTGGAGAGTTCCACACATCAAAGTTTCTGATCGTGAAAGACTTAATTTACTAAAACATTTAGAAAAAGACCGAGCAATCCAACTGGCGTTTCGCAATTGGGATTTATATGAATATCCATTATTACCAAAGACACGCAAACACGCTTGGTCTATAAAGACTTCATCACAACTCGAGAAACCTCGATTCGTTGTTATTGCTTTGCAAACCAACCGCAAGCACAACACTGCACTGTCGATGGCTGAATTTGACCACTGTCATGTACGTGATGTAAAAGTATTTTTAAATTCATTGTATTATCCATATGAAGGGTTGAACATCAGTTTTTCGGAAGATAAGTTTACTTTATTATATGAACAGTATGCCAGATTTCAACAGTCTTATCACGGACGTCGATCAGAGCCGTTGATGAGTTTGAAAGAATTCAAAGACGTTGCTCCCTTATTTGTAATCGACTGTTCGCGGCAACACGAAACATTGAAGGGATCGATAGACGTTAGAATTGAAATCGAAACAGATCAAGAAATACCAGATCAAACTGCTGCATATTGTTTAATTTTAAATGATTGTCTTTTTGAGTATAAACCTTTAAGCAACATTGTGAAGAAACTATCATGACTAATACAGTAATTGTGGATTTGCAAGGATTCAAAAATCGCAGCAATGTTTTTATAGTAAAAGAATTCGTTATAGTGACTTTGGAGTTTACCCATATATATTTGATCAAACCACCTTATCCATTTTCAAAATTAACCGAAGAAGAAAAAAAACGTGTTCGCTGGATAGAAAGAAACAGAGGTTATCAATGGAGTGAAGGCTATATAGATTATAGAGAATTTCATAAAATTATCAAAGATGTACTAAAAGATATGAAAATTATTGTAAAAGGTGCAGAAAAGGTTACATGGGTAGAAGATTTATGTGGTCACAAAAATATTTTAGATGTATGTTACACAGGTATACCAAATTTAAACGATTTGAATATGATGTATAAAAATAATATGTTTCATTGTTTATCTCATAAAAATAAATGTGCTCTAAGAAATGCTTTATGTATAAAAAAATGGTGTTTTCTAAATGGATATTCATTTCCTAATTTTTAAATTATTATATTAAAGTTACGTCATTCTATAATTCGTATATTCGTAGTTGTATTATTATAACTATGTAAGTAACTGTAATGATTTCAATAAAATGTTTTCAATTTGAAAATTGCGTTTAATTATATGCTTTATATTTTATAACCTTAAACTTAAATCTAATAATCTTAAAGAAAAAATCGTCTTTCATGTTTAAAGTTTATTTCTTTATACTCAATACATTTTCAAAAGTTATCGGTACATAACGTTTTTGAAATTTTCTTGACAAGACTGTCGGCGAGGTCCATTATCTCGTCCACAGGGTTCTGCACCACGTACTGCGCACTCAGTAGCACGTTGTCCTCGCTGTCTACATTGTCCGAGCTAGAAACCATATCATTGGACAAATCCAAAACCTTGATTCTAATAAGTTTTATTCCTTTCTGTTCCTTAGTGATCACATAGGATTTTGTTGATTTTGATCTCTTAGAAGTATTTTTCCTCTGTTTAGGTCTCTTGTTTTGTTTGGGAGTATTGATCGGTTTGATACATAAGTCTGGGTATTCTTGTGTAAATCCTTCTAATGGGTCTTGCGCATATTGAGAAAAAAGGATGTCGGGAGAGTCAGCCATTGCCT